>JBBPFJ010001077.1:12500-27403 GCA_037975025.1 Excoecaria agallocha
TGCTCAATCGAGAGTAAGAAAGCAATGTTAAAGTTTTGTTTATCGATGATAAATAAATACCAAAGGTACATTTTTACCCCTCATATTTGCCCAAAAATGCAATCTTACCCCTAATATTTTGGTCGAAAGATTTATACCCCTTATATTATGAAAATGGGTGATATTTGTCACTATCGTCCAATCCAATTAACTTTGACCAAAATTTTGTTAGTGGATTGATAACGTGGAAAAAATTACCACGTGGCAGCATTTCATTAGACACCTCATATTTTCACATGAAGGCAAAAAAAATTATCCCTTTCCTCATCTCATTCTCTTCATCCTCGATTCTGGCTTTCTTTAGCTTCCATAGCTATGGCTAACACCCTTAATTCTCCTCTTTCATTTTAAATCTTATCTTTCTTTGAAGTTTTTAAACTTTTTTTCACTCTTTATTGAAGAAAGGAATAAAAAATGTGGGATTTGAATGACTCACCTGATCAGAGAAGAGATAATTAATTCAAAGGTTAGGGGTGTGCATCGATTGGGATTGGATAAACTCGGATCGAATTCGATTAACCCAAATTTTGATTTTCACATATTTTCTCACTCGATCCTATCATATTTAATTGTCAGGTCCTGATCAACATACTTTTCAAATTCTAAACCTCTATTTGGTTTATGAAAAACATTCACCAAAATTCCAAATCAAAATTTTTCACATCATTTGTCAGAAAAGAAAAATAAAAAGCAAAGATAGCAACTGCTAAGTTCCATAAAACAAAAATAACAAGTAAATTAGGCTCTAAAAATGCGAAAGAAAAAAAAGATAGAAGCATATCCATTTTTAATGGATTTGACAATATCAAAGCAGTACATGCTTTTATTTTGTGCTTGTAAAGCCAAAAAATAACAAATCATAAGAAAATAGCAGCATACATAGAAGATCAAAATATCTTGTTCAATGGATTTGACAATCTCAAATGTGTACTTGCTACTATCGATTAGCAAATCCTAAAATAAACAATTGATAAAATAGCCAATCCAGACTGCCACATCCTTATCACGATGCCAATAATAAAAACACGCAAAGAGATTGAGAAATGGAGATAGAATTGGAGTAGAAAGAGGGAGAGAGGTGAGGGAGAAGGAGATGTAAAGAGATTTTGACAGAGGGAAAAGGAAAGAGAGAAAGGGAGATGTCGAGTGAAAGATCGACAAAGGGAGAGGGTGAGGGAAAGAGAGATCTAAAGAGATAGAGAGAGATACATAAAGAGAAAGAGAGTGAGGGAAAATAAGCCACACTTATATATATTATTGATCGGATCGGGTTTATAAAGGGGTTTTAACCCAAACTGGCCGAACCCAAAGTTTATCCAAATTAAAAACCCAAATCGATCCCACTAACCCTAAGAACCCTACCCCGAATGCATCAGTTTGGATCAAATTCTTTAGGTCGGCTTGAGTTTTGCACACCCCTATTGAGGGTTGTTCTTTGTAAAAAAAATAAATAGATGGAGAGGATAAAAAGGGAAAACGGGTCGGATCTGTGTCGAATTTGAAATCATCAGCTATTATTATTGAAGATGGATCCAAAGAAGAAGATGGGAGCAGCGAGAGAAGAAGAAACAATAAGCAAATTTGTAGTGATTAGCTATTGCAATGAGAATATTTTATGTTGGTAAAAGCTGTAAGAATCAAAATGCAAAGAATTGCAAGCCTAAAATTTGAAGTTACTTGAGCTTTGAAATTTAATATGCAATTTGCTTTTTTTGGCAATTATTTTTGTTCGAATGATACAAAAGCTATTGTAATGTTTTTAATGGTTTATTTTATTTCAATGGCGGTTTTTCTTTCCTGTAGGATCTGGGATTAAAATGACAAATACTATTGTGAAATTGTGATTCCACCATAGGAGAAGATTGGTTGTTTACCCAATTACTAGATATTTTGGGAGTTAGATTCACGATGAAATCGTAAGTTGAGATATAGATAAAATGCATATAATCAGGTTTAATAAGTAGGCAAGACAATTAGTTATCAAAAGGTATTGGGTCCGCATGCATTGTCAACAAAAGTAGTACTTTTCACATGGTGGATCGATGCTAATTGATTATTCTCCAACCAACATTAATGCTAATTAATTTTACACATTTAGTGAATAATTTTGAAAAAGAGAAAAATAACAGAGGAAGTTGATGAGAAACTCATCAATTCTTCTTAGTTGAGGATCAAGAAACTGCAGCAATTGAGTTATAGGGATCTCAGACACATAATTAAGAGAGATAATGAAAGAATCGAGGATGAAAAGATGAAGAGGAGGAAGAGGTGTCTAATGAAATGTTGCCATGTGGTAATTTTTTCCACATCATCGGTCCACTAATGGAATTTTGGTCAAAGTTAACTGGGATGGACGACAGTGACAAATATCACCCATTTTCATAACATGAGGGGTATAAATCTTCCGATCAAAATATTAGGAGCAAGATTACACTTTTAGGCAAACATGAATGGAAAAAATGCACATTTGATATAAAAAAAGTACACTTTCATATAAACCCTTATTTGTCAACGTGTATGAAAATTTTGAAATGTGGTCATTTGTGTCCAAGGAGTTTGCCAAACATAATAGTAATAATTGTAACGCTGGAATTTTAAGACAAAACCAAAATTGTTGATTACAAAAAATGTTACCTAAGCTTGTTTGATTGAAAAATTCTTGCTGTCAACTGAAAAAATGGTCATATTTTAATTCTAAAATTATTTTTATTCAACAAAATAATGCAAGACCACAATTAGATGTTAATGATGATGAATTTATAGAAATTGTGAATGGAAATTATTTTGACATTTGTTTAAAAGTGATAAAAATTAAAGGTGAAAATAACATAAGGATTCTACATTTAAGCCATAAAAAAAATACTAGAAATGTACAACTAGTGAATTGCATTGAATACATCTCTTAAGTTCCGAATGAGGCAAGGGAAGTTCTAAGTAAAGTGCAACAAAAATTTCAAAGTTAAAATGATAATCCCATAGCTTATATTAACTTAATTTTGTTGTGATTTCTTGACCATTGGTTTTTCTTAGAATTTTAATGTTTTATAACAAATTAATTTAGATTTTATGTTTTAGAAAATACTCCGTATTTACATTTTTGTTAGTGTTATTTCACCTTTCCTCTTGTAAGTTTTCATCCTTAAAAGTTACGGTGTTGAACTTGAATAAATTAAAAACCTTGGCTAACTAGATTAGGATACTAAATGAAACATCACATCTGGTAGTGACTTGATTTTCTATTTAATATTGAAATCTAAACATTTAAGAGAGTAAAACTTTTATATATGAACAAATTAAACATAGATAAAAATATAAATCAAATTTATATATGTTTTTCATCCATTTTTGCTTCCATGCTGCTACAATTTTATAGATACAAAATTATCATCACAATTAATTTCATTTAATATGTATATATTTATGCATTGAAAAAATCACAGATAATGACAAAAATAAAAAAGAAAAATTATTGGTGCATTTAGAAAATAGGTTCATGAGAATGGCTACCAAATTACTTGAAATTAGAATTCTTAGCATTTGTGAACCTAGACAGCACAATGAGTCCATATAAACCCATCGTAACGTTTATTTAATCACTTTCCATTGCCCAATAGTTTAGAGTTTAGCAACTAAAAAATGCAAACTACTTTGGGTTTTACCATGTTTGTAGAGAATAGGTGTCCTTACCCATACTTCAATAAATATATATTTTGAATTGTTTTCTACTAACTTTAAAATAATTGTAATAAATAATTTTGAGTTTGTTAAATACTTACCTGGTAAACTATCGCCTCTAATGTAAATACAAGCTAATATTCCCTTTACAGCATTTGAACAAGATTGTGCAAAGAAAAATATGAGAATCAACAATCTAAAAAAGAGATCTTACAATATGGTTCTTATTTATCGAGTGAGGAATATAATTGTATTTTCATATTCACTCACTTGTCTCATCTTATTTATTCTTATTTTCCTCCATTTAAGAACCAAAAAGTTATTTTTTAAAGGTTACATGCGAATTGGGGAAATTAAATTTTATTCTTGGTCAATTGTGCAATTCATCCTCTAAAATTTGATAAAAATAGCAATTAATCTTCTAATGTTTATCTTGGTGCAATATTGCCCTTAAAGTTTACAAATTGAGGCAATACCATCTCAAAATTGACAGTTTTATTATTTTGATTATTTTTATCAGTTGACTGCAGACATGACATTGAAATTATACCAAAAAGAGTATCACATAATAAGCCTGAAGATGCAAAAAGGTCCCTAAAATATTTCAAAAAGAGCAATTAATTAACTTCTAAATTTTACAAATTGGAGCAATTTAATATCTGTTAATGTGTCATACTTACATCACGTCATCAATCAAATGATGAAAAATAGTCAAAATAATGGTCCATTAGTTTTGGGATGATTGCTCCAATTTGTAAATTTAGGGGGGACATTACACCAAATTAAATATTAAGAGATTAATTATTTTCTTACCAAATGTTAAGGGGTGAATTGCACTTTCAACTTTTTTTTTATCATTGTTACTTTTATAATCCCACATTCAAATAAGAGAAAATAAAGTAGACTCAAATTACATTGTTACTTTTTTAATCCCACATTCAAATAAGAGAAAACAAAGTAGACTCAAATTACTTTTTCATTCCTTATCTAGACTCAAATTACTTTTTCATTCCTTACCTCTAATTGACTTTATCCAAATACAATGTAAGCACTCGAGCTCGATATTTGATTTCATGAAAAAAAAGTAAAATACTATGATAAATCATAGTTTTTCATAAAGAAGGGATGAGTCCTTGTATGGAAAATTAAAGAATCTCGACGGGATGGAGAATGCATTCTGATCGAACTATAAGGGATAAACCTGCAAAAGGTGTTGCCCGATTGTCCGAGTGTAAGCACTTTGATTCTTAAGTTAGCATTTGGGAGAGAAACTTTTAGAGAGAGAACATAGATATTTAAAGAGAGAAAGAGTCCGGATTCTATAGAAATAAACCTGCTATTTATAAAATTTGAGAGAGCTTTAACAGTGTTCTTGAATAGTTATCCTACTCTGAAGTAGGTATGGCCTATGGCATAGGCAATAGTGACTTTGATGGTGGCATATGTTAGATGGCTTTATCATATCAGAGAGGTCCTATCCGATCGGATAACCTCATTTCTTGTGCCTTTTAATCAGTTGGCCAATGGAGGTCTACTATACTTTAGATTTTGGCTTTTATACCTTTGATTTTTTAGGGTATTATCATTTATCCTTCCTCCACCAATTCAATCATTCTTTTAGAAGAGATCGAAGATTTGGGCTCTGATGTTTTCATGACGGATATTAAGTTCCTTGACATTGATTATTAATCGAGTGAATCATCAATCGAAATATTGGAATTTTAACTGCTTCGATTAGGAAGCTCATCAATTGAGTAAAGCTTTCAATCGAAAGACTAAATAATTTATTTGATTTGTTGACTTGTCCCTCTTTCAATAGTTCAAAGGTTTGGGGATCTGAATGGCGAACACTCGACAATGAATGAGTCTTTTATTAACGAGTTTGAAATTGAATTATACATATCATTAATTGAGAAAGTCGATCGATTGAGAAGATATTACAATTTAAATATTTTAATTGGGATATGCATCAATTGAGAAAAATTTTTAGGCCTTAATCGAAAGGTTTAAATTTTAACTACTTCGATCGGGATTTCATCGATCAATAATTTGAACATCAGGTGAGAGCTTAAAATTTTAATTACTTCTATCGGAATGTTATATCGATCGAGAAAAGGTTACTTCGATCAGGATGTTATGTTGATCAAGAAAATAAGACCTTAGTCAAAAGATTGGGATAACTACTTTGATCGGGATGTTACATCAATCGACATTTTTTCTTATCCTGCAAACAATTTTATAGACATGAATCATTTTCAAAATTTGTTATTTTAACCTGTGTTGTCTGATGCTTTTGTGATTTTGTATGGCTTGTTGGGATGTCAATCCAAGTCCCACATCCCACATCGGAAATATAATGAGAAATATTTCCTAGAATATAAGTGTGTCCACCTAACTCCATTAGAATAAGGCATTTTGGGAGGAACTCAAAAATAAATCCGTGCAAACTTGGCCCAAAGCAGACAATATCATGCTAATATGGAGTTAAGGTGATGTTTGGTAGTCCCAATAAGTGGTATCAGAGCCTGGTTTAGAGATAGAGCCAACGGTGGACTACGTTGTGTGGAAGGCCCTCGGTACGATCTTGCAATTGGAGATTCATGTTTGGTACCTTGTGTCAAAAGTCTTTCTAGTATTGTTGTGGCCAGGCGGCGTGTCCCGTTAGTTGATAATGGCGATGCAAGATGATTTGACAAATCAAATGGATTATCGCTCAAGGGCAAGACATAAGCTGTGTGGTACAACCTCGCGATTGGAGATTTATGTTTGGTGTCTTGTGTCAAAAGTCTTTCTAGTTTTGTGGTGGCCAAGCGATGTATCCCGTTAGTTGATAGCAACGGTGTAAGATGATTTGACGAATCAGTAGATTATCGCTTGAGGAGAGGCCACGTGTTGTGTGGTCCTTAGTTTGAGGGGAGGATTGTTGGGATATCAATCCAAGTCCCACATCCCACATCAGAAGTATAAGGAGAAATATTTTCTAGAATATAAGTGTGTCCACCTAACTCCATTAGAATAAGGCTTTTTGGGAGGAACCCAAAAATAAATCCGTGCAGGCTTGGCCTAAAGCGGATAATATCATACTAATGTGGAGTTAAGGTGATGTTTGGCAGTTCCAACATGGCCTTTTCCTAGCTTAGACTTCTTGGTGTTTCGATCCTTTTACTTTCCTTGTTACTTTTTACAATTTTCATAAGTTATTTGTTTACGAAGTCAAAAGTTGCCTGTAGGCATTACCGACCATTCTTGATTATCTTATCTGATAGCGATAATTTAGATCGTCATGTCATTTTTTTTCTTTCTGCATCACTTCGGAAGCGGTGACTTGAAAATGGCACTTCATTTTATTGCTTTATCTTCTGTAGTTTAATTATTGCACCTTTTACTCATTCATTAAATAACAGAGCTATATGGCCTTTCTTAGTTAGTTTTGTAGAGATAAGGAATACTATAAATGGGTGTGTCTTCTCTTTCCTTTCCCTACCATTTCCTGATATTTGCTTTTTGAAGTTGCATTGCATTTTTCCTTATAGAATCGCTTGATCATTCTTCCTATTTTTTTGCCATTTTAGGAAGACGGATGAATTGCTAGGTGCTTTCCTAGTAGTGAATGGCCTACGGTAGTTGGTCATGTATTTTCCACCCTCCTTTACTACTTTCTTCTCTCAGCCCTGGATTTCTCATGGTGGTGGATACATCCTTTTATTTACCTCTCCATTTTGGTGCCTCTCTGATGAAGTGAAGTTGCAAGATTAGAGGTGATCTTGTTGTAGTAAAGCTATGGATTCATTGCTCCTCCCCTTTATTTTTTTAAGAGAGCTATGCACCTCCTGTATTGTGAACTTTGTGATTTTGAAGGTTGAATAAATTTCATTTTGTGTAATTTTATCTTATTATTTTTTATTTATTTTGTGTTATACGGCTAAAAAAATGAAAATGAAAGATGTTATAATTTGGACTTATCTTTATCATTTGATAGATTTGGTTTGATCAGGCTAGATGTTTTGTTTTGCAATTATATTCTTCCTTGATGTTGACAATTGGATTATTGCTTTGATTGGCTAGTTATTTTGATTTTGTTCATAGCAAAAAAAACTTTTTATCCATGTATTCTATTTTTAATGAACTTCATTCTTCGTATATTTTTCATATCGTACAGTTTTTTGCCCTGCTTCTTCATCTATCTCACGATCTTATGAAGATACAAATTTTTTCTGATCGATTTAGTTTCCCGAAATCCATGCATTTCATCCTCTATCATTTGTAGGTTCAGATCAAGCTTTATTTTGATTGGTTGGTCAGAGCCTTGATGTTTCTGCTGCTGACTTTTAGTTGCTACTTTGATATCTAATCATCATCCTTTTAACGCTTATGTTCGATCGTGTCGTTTAAAGATGTCTTTTGATTGCATTCTTTAGTAAATGATATTGGTTAAATGCTCTTTATGACTTCTTCAGTTTTAGGGCTTTTATTATGACTATTCATTTTCTTTTGATTCCTTATTTATTATGATTGCCATGTGTGCCTCCAAACTCTTATAAATAGAGTCATTTCTTTGTGTTTTTATCTAGTCTCTTTTGTCTTCGTTGTCCTTTTTTCTACCTATTTTCCTCTTTGTCACTTGCTTTTACTTCTCATATAAAGCCTTCTGACTGTCTCTTACCCCTGCTTTGAAATTGCCATTTTAGGAAGATGAATGAACGGCTGGATGATTCCCTGCTCGGGCATCACCTATTATATCAGATGATGCATTATTTATCTTTTGTTGCTTCATTCATCCTCATTTTCTCAATCTATGGTTGATCTTCTCTCATTTTTAAGGTTCCAAAACACCACGAGTGGGAGATATTTACAATGTCTTAAAAGTTAAGAAGGAACGACGCTAATTAATGGTAGACATAAGAGTTGTAGACTTCAAATGTGATGGCTTTGAAAGAGCTTTAATAAATTCCATTTTTCTTGTTTATCTTTTATTTGTAATATATGTATTGAATTGATCAATGAGAGATCGTTGGTCGAGTGAAGTTAAGAAATGAGAATTTGATAAGCCAATTTTACTCGTCGATCTTTTGAGTTTAACGAGATTTTGACAATCTTTTAATTAGAATGATTTCATCAATCTTTCGATCGGGATGAATTTTTATCAATCTTTCGATCGAGATTTTTTGCTTCGAGGTGCTCTTTCTTTTAGGGCCTTCTTTGTTATAAAAAATGTATCAACTAAGTGCAGACCTGTCGTTTTTGTCATTAATTGCCACAGATACTTTGTTTCCTTTCCTCCTTTTCCATCTGACATTTCTGCCTCTTTTGGCATTAATGCTTTCTTTCTCCAATTCGACTTCTGCCTTTTAATAAGTCTTTAAAGGGGTTATTTTGCCTTTTTTTGTTCTCTTTTCCTTCCCTATATTTTCTCCAGTTGTTTTTATCCATGATGCTATTTCACGGTCATCTCTGGGATCCATCAATCATTTCAATTAGAATAAAATCCCTTGACCAGCTCTTCTTAATACTAAAGTGAGGGAGATCTAACCTGGCATCTTCTTCCACCAACTTGACTTACTCATTTTTTACCTCTAGTTCGATCGGGAATATAAGGAAGGTCTTTCCTCACCTATCTGTTTCCTTCTTTCTCATTTCAATTAGATTTCCTACTTTTTTTCCCCTTTTTTGTTGGAGAAAGGAGCTGTTAAGGCAAATGTGTTAGCATTTATATCTTGGATTACTAAAGCATATAGAGGAGATTCTTTGTTCCTCCATATCTTTTTTACAGAGGACTGTGAGGGTTTATGCCTTGATGCATGATATCGAAGGGAGACATTTCATCCTCCTTCAATATTAGCATGGGTAATTTCATATTCCTTCAATATTAAATCTACTTTCTCTATCAGCTCTATCACTTATGGGGAAAGATCTTTTCAAGATGATCTTTTGACCTTGAAAATTGGGCCATGAGACCAGTCATTTTCTTTGTTATAAGGAGAGGGGCGATCTTTATTTGATTTGTTCTGGAGATAAGGAGAGGGGCAACCATTTCATCCCTTTTAGTATTTTTTTCAATATGCTATTTCTAAGAATCTCCAATGTCTGCTGTGGGTTTTCTCGAAAGGAAGATATTTTGCTTCTTTTCGGCCATGACACATGACTTTTTGCTTTTTTTTTTTCAATCTCGGGTTCTATTCTTACCATAAACTACCTTCCATGTAGTCTCAAAAACTTTCATGGTGCATTTTTTCAGTTTTGAATCCATATTTTTTGAGGGATGTGGGGGTCAAATATTGTTTGCTCAGCCGTCATCTCTCAATGAAAGCACTAAGTGATAAATCACAATTTTTTATGAAGAATGAACAAGTCCTTGTATGGAAAATTATAGAATCTCGACAGGTTAAAGAGCACATTTCAATCAAACTATAAGGGATAAACCTGCAAAAGATGCTGGCCCAGTTGTCCGGACATTAGCACTGCTTAAGTTAGCAATTGGGAGAGAAACTCTTAGAGAGATAACATAGATATTTAGAGAAAGTTCGGGTTCTATAGAAATGAACCTATTATTTATAGAACTCGGAAGAGCTTGAACAATGTTCTTAAATAGTTGTTCTACTCTGAATGTTCTTAAATAGTTGTTCTACTCTGAAGTAGGCATGACCTATGATATAGGTAATGAGTAACTTTGACAATAGCGTGTGTCAGACGACTTTGTCATATCAAAAAGTTTTCGTCCAATCGAACGATCTCATTTTTTGTGCCTTTTAGCCAGTTGGGCAAGGAAGGCATTTGTTGGGCTTTAGATCTTAAGCCTCTTAGCTAATAGGCCTTATGGCTTTGATTTTTTAGGATGTTATCATTTATAAATTTGATTTATTTACTTTTATATTTAAAATAAATTGTTATTATTGGATCAAATAATCCCAAAAAACTCATTATGTGAACTTGAAATTTATTTCGACCCAAGGTCTAACGCCGAAATTTAGATAATTATATATTTACAATCCAATGAGACAAGATGAATCATGGCTATCAAAGTTATAGTATGACAATCTCTCTTTATATATAAAGTAGCAAATTGGTATAATATTTTTTAAACCAAAATTATTTGTTTTATATATTATTGAAAAAACATCTTTAAATTTACTCTTAAGTAAATAATTATTATATAATATAATTATTTTATGAATGACTAACAAAAACATTGTTTGGACATGGATTTTCATTCAAAGTCCCATCAAATGAAATGTTCAAAATCTAGTAAATTTAAACTCATGGATTTATATTTCTTCAATAAAATTTAATTATCTAATAAATTTATTTTTTAATTCATTGATAACTTAGTGTCTACTTGGAATAAATGAATTTCATAAAAAAGTTTTAAATTTATTTCTAATTTTTATTTTTTTATGCTTGTGATACAAAAAAAAAAAGAAATTGAATTCCATTAGTTAAATTCCATGAATTTCATTATACTTTCATCAAATTCCATCAAAATAGGTGAAATTTACAAATAAATTATGTATTTTTAAGGAGTTAAATTTTGAAAAACTATAATATCCTTATTAGTTATGTTAGTGTAAGCCCTAGCCCCAATGCATTGTAACGAAACACTTGAAATTAATAAAATGAGGCATTAGTTTTATCTTTTGTATTCCTGTGCATATCAATTGATAAAACTATCCAAGAATGTCGTTTCGGTTTAAGTTATCATGTGTGAGGCACATGGATTGTAAGACCTTGAAACAAATGAGACATCATTCTAAATATCCCTAGTCAGTCATTGTTATGGGAATAACAAATGAATTAAGACTAGTATGCTCTCTCTGATCTTATGAGTTATGTCTTACGGATCATTAGGACAAGAGTGTCAATCAGAGATCATAGATACATGTTAAAGAACATGGTATCTGGATTCGATCCGCTCATGAGAACACTACATGGTACAAGTCATAAGTGTTTCTCATATGCAAGTTTTGTATCGGAGTTCTTAGACCTGAAATCTCTATGAAACTCTTTATGAATTACTATGTACTTTGACATACACCTAACGTGCTCGTAACAGAGTGACAAGTACGGGTATGATTGGGTATGCACTGATTCATGTTAGAGAGCATGAGAGAAGTGAAGGGATTACCCTCTCGATAAGAGAGAAAAATATCACCGGCCACTTGATCAGTGAACTGAGAAGTGTATGGCCATACCGAGATGAAATAATGAGTAATCATTATTTATCTGAGAGTTCAGTGTCACTGGAATATCAAGAAATGAATTAATGTATATAAGGATGACTAGTTCTATGCCTTATATTAATTCTGATATTTATGGGTAAGGGACTATGCGAAATTGCATTAGGTCACCAAATGCCATATGCATTTTCATTTAATTTGGAATGCTATAATATCTTGCTAGAGAATATATATAGCATTTGAATTAATTTATTAATTCATTGCCAACATTAAATGGACCTATAGGATCGCACACAAAGCATTGAGCTTAAAATATTTAAATTAAGTATTGGACATTAATTTGGGCTTTTAATTAAAGTCAAATTAATGTATGTAATGGGTTATAATATTGCTATTGGGCTTTGGTCCATGAGAGAGAGAAATTCAGCCCATAAGGTTTAATTTCAATTAATTAATTATCTTGTGTTAATTAAGTTAATTGAATATTAAAGCCTAAAGGAATTTAAATTAAATTAAATCACTTATATATTTAATTAAGTGATTTCATTTATTTAAATGTCTTATGTTTTATTTTAAATTTGAATTTAAATTCAAAGGAGTTTAATTCAAAATATATTACTTATCGGTTAGGAAGTGATAGAGTTTGAATTAATTATCTTAGGATAGTTGAATTTAGATTAATGACTTGCCAAAGGATAAGCATATATATTAAAAGAAATAAAATCCTAAACCTAATTTTTTTTGTGGCATGAATAGTAACTCGTGAATAGTAACTCGTGAATAGTGACTCTCTCTCTTAATTCTTTTGTTCAATTTTTCACAAGGAGAAATGATTGTTCCTCATTCTCTTGTGTTATTGAGCAGTAATAGCAATCTAAAGAAGTACAAAATCAAGTTTTGTAGCTTCAAACTATAACCCTTACACAATACCGAAAAAGAGATCTAGCAATCTCGTTTTTAAGCCGACGGTGTAATTGTGTGTGTGAGAATAGAGGGAGTGGCGCAAAAGGCTGTTCCTTGGCATTGGTGATCGAGAACTAAGGTGGATAAAGGCATCTTGGTTGCTGGACATCACAAAAATCAAAGAATAAAAGGCATCATCTATTGTAAGTTTCAAAACCCTAAAATTGCATGTTTTCGTTCCTATCTTTGGATATGTATGGTATGTATGATAAAATTTTTGTTTTTCCGCTGTGCTATCATGATTATCATACCATGTCATATTCCATCATGTTATTTGTAGTATAGTACACTAAATAATTATTCTCAAATCATGGTGTCGTACACTACTCAAATATATATTTTTCAAATATACTTTTTTATACTATATACTTTTAAAAATAACAATTCAATATTTATTTTTTAAAATTATTTTCTATTGATTTTGAAAGATATATATATATATATATAGTATATTATATATATATATATATATATATATATATTAATTTGATTTATTTTAAGTAATTATTAATAAACATCATTATCGTTGTTATTATTATTATTATTATTATTCAAAGTAATAATAATAATAATAACATCTTTAATAACTTATTATTAATATTTTAATATAAAAACCTATAATTTATTTTTTTAATAACAAATGAGTATTTTAATTAATGATATACTATTTAATTAAAATGCTCTAAGACATTAAAGGTCTAATTTACTACATTTTAAATTAATAAAATTTTGATGATAAATTAACTCAAGTGTCAAGAAAGGTATTATTTTAACATAACAGGTTACTTATATGTTATAAATTTGATTCAATGCTAAAAATATATGCAGTTCATCTCATAAATGTAGAATTGACTTGGTGCTATGTGAATTTTATATAATTTTTTTTACTTATTATTGAGAGTTATTATTGAAAAAAGTATCAAAATTGAATTGAGAATATTTATAGGAAATAAAATAGAAATTAATTATTTATTTATTTATTCTAAGTATAAAAATAAGTAGAAGTGGCAGATGGACAGATTTAGATTGCAACATAAATGGATGGATCATAAATAGGCAAAAAAATATGGATTATAAATATATCAATGCTCAAATGGGTTTGACAGGATAAGACCAATCTATGAATTTAATGCATGTTGGATTATTTCTCATTGACTCTTCTAACCTTGTTTCATTTTTTCACCAAAATTATTCTAAAAAAATTTTAAATATTATAATTAAGATATTTTTAAAATTTCGAGTTAATCAGAGTTTGTTTCAATAAATTTAAGGGCACCGAAATATTTTCGGCCGGTTTGAAAACTCAAAGAGTCCAAAAATTTATTTTTCATTTATGGAAACTAATACTTATTATCCTAAGATATTCCATGTGATTGGAATAATTTTTGAAAATCCTTGGAATATTTTCAAACTAGCCAAAGTTAGTTTTATCCCCTTTCGATCCCATGATTTATTTTTATTTTTGACTGTTGGATGACTATTTGATCTCAAAGTCAACTTAAATTATACAATCGGATTCATCATGAATTGTATTTTCTAATGGCGATATAAAATTTCTTTGGATCTCGGTGGATTGGGATGATATTATTCATCCCCAGTGTCACTATTCACCATCGAAAAGTTTATTCATGTAGGTAGTGGTTATAAGGCGTTACAGGCAGCGAGAATGGAAGAAATAGACGAATTTGAGAGAGAGAAAGAGAGGAGAGAGAACCGGACTGAGTAAAGGAGGAGAGGCCCATCAGACACCTTGTATCGAACCTAATGGGTTAGAAAATTAGATCGATCATTTTTACGTTGATCTAATAGGTATTTTTGTGGATTGGATTGGATTTGGATAAGTTTTTTGGTAGTTTTAGCTTTGGATCAATTTTATCCGACCTAAAAATAAAAAAAATTATTTTTAATTCTATATTTTTATTATTTTGTTCCAAGTATACAATTTCAATTCTTTTATTCCAAGCATACTATAAATCATTTATATTTCTATCCCCTATATCTATTAGAGAATTGTAAAACAACAAATACGAAAGATGCAAAATGTTTAACCTTTTT
>JBBPFJ010001078.1:0-27392 GCA_037975025.1 Excoecaria agallocha
TTGTTGTAGGAGAACTCCCAGTGAGCAACATATCATCTACATAAATGAAAACTGCTAGGAAAATGTCATTATTCTTGAGAACAAACAAACAACTATCAGCAGAAGATTGTTGAAAACCATAAGCATAAAGTTGACGGGTAAGTTCAACATTCTACTGTCTTGAAGCCTGTTTCAAGCCATAAAGAGACTTCTTCAAGTGACAAACTTAAGGAGACAGTGCCTTTGAATAACCAGCAGGAGGGTGCATATAAACTTCTTCATCAAGATGACCATGGAGAAACGCATTATTAATATCAAGCTGATGCAAAGCCCATCCTTTAGCTGCTGTCAAAGCTAAGAAAACATGAACAGTAACAGCCTTAGCAGCAGGAGAAAAACTGTCTGTGAAATCAAGACCTTCAATTTGATTGTATCCTTTAACTACCAACCTAGCTTTATACCTGTCAACTGTACCATCAGGTTTTAGTTTAAGTTTGCACACCCATTTAGAACCAATAGCACATTTTCCTGGTGGCAAAGTAGTAATCTCCCATGTATGATTCTTTTCTAAGGCTGCTAACTCATCAGTCATAGCCTGCTCCCAATGAGGATTACCCTTTGCTTCAATGTAGGAGGCCGGTTCTATAAGATTAGACATGTTGGTTAAAAAACACCTACAAGCAGGTGAAAAATGAGGAGAAGGCACAAAAGGAAAAGTAAGAGGGGTATATGAGGTAGGCTTAAGAACTTTGTCAGGAACAAGTGGCAAACACTGCTGGACTACATTAGTGTGGAAATCACTAAGCCAAATTGGAGGTTTAGACTGTCTCACACTTCTCCTAGGCACCACTGGAAGTGAAACTTCAACTGGACTTACAATATCTGAGACTACAGCTCGTTTATTGGCGGGTACACCATCTGGACATACATCAGTAACTCCTGGTTCATCATTAACTGAGGGTGAAACATCCTTTAGGTTAACTGGAACAATCAAAATTGGTGGTAAAGGGGATGCTGTTGAATGGGACTTCTGAAAAGGAAAAACCTCTTCATAAAAAATCAAATCTCTAGTAACAAAACAATGCTTATTCTTTAAATCATACAACTTGCTAGCCTTTTGTCCAGGAGAAACTCCAAGATAAACCCCTTCTATAGCCCGAGAATCAAACTTGTCCTTGCTTGGTCTGTTATCAGTACAAAAACAGAGAATCCTAAAGACTTTAAGATGATCATAGGATGGCTTTTTGTTAAACAACAACTGATACAGACTCTGCCAGTTAAGAACTGCAGAAGGTAACAAGTTGATCAATGTTGTAGCATGTAACACATCATGTTCCCAGAAGATCTTTGGCAAAGAGGCCTGATGAAGTAAAGCTCTAGCCACCTGAATAAGGTGTCTATGTTTGCGTTCAACCACTCCATTCTGCTGTGGAGTATATGGGCACGATTTCTGATGACGAATGCCATTCTGCTGCAACATATCTTGACAGCTATGCCCAATGAACTCCCCTCCATTATCAGATCGCAAAATCTTAATTCTGTTGTCAAACTGATTCTGAATCATGGTAATAAACAACGATAAAAACATCGATGTTTGAGATTTTTGCGCCATTAAATACGTCCAAGTACATCTACTGTAATCATCAACAATAGTCAGGAAGTAACGTGCTCCTGAGATTGAGGCGTGAGCATACGGACCCCAAACATCAACATGCACAACATCAAACTTAGCAAGAGAACGAGAGACACTATTTGAAAAAGGCAACCTTGTTTGTTTTGCCATAGGACAAACTTCACAAACACTGGTAAGCTTAGTAAAATCACCTATATTTCCATTATTTATAGACAAATGCTTCATTACAATGGATGATAGATGACCCAATCTTTGATGCCAGATCTGTCCAGTATTTACAGTCATACATGCATTATTTATATCACAGACAGTTTTACAGGATTGTGAAGGAAAGAAAGAAATGGATTTATCAAGACTACAAGAAGAAGTGGCAAAGAAAGAAGTTTGATCTAAAACATAAACGTGATCAACGACATGGCTCTTGGCTAGAAGCTTCTCACTCTTCAATTCCTGTAACAAACAAGAATTCGGGTAAAATTGAAGCAAGAGTGAGGAAGTATTGGAAATTTGATGGATAGACAAAAGGTTATGTTTAAAAGAAGGGATATATAAGACATTTAATAGGGTTAAAGAAAAGAACTGTATAGTGCCTTTATATTTCATAGGAGTTATAATTCCATTAGGAAAATTGACTTTTGTGGGTCTTTCAATAAGTTCCAACTTATGAAAGAAAGTTCTATTTGAACAAATATGAGTGGATGCACCCGAGTCTATAATCCAATACTTCATATTTGTTGGTGAACACTATTCTAAAGACATACCTGCATATTCCACTTGTGCAAAGTTTAACTGTTGAGAATCCGCCATTTGTTTCCCTTTAAGAGCTCTAGCAATTTCCTGTTGTATAAGCTCTTGTAAACTCTGCATGTTTCCAGTCTTCAACTGTTCTTCTTCACACTCAAGTGGTGTTTCAACCATGTAAGCCTGTTTATCCTTCCCAACTCATTTTCTAGCCTTTTTCTTTTGTTTCAATTCTTTATACCATTCTGGATACCCATTCAACTTAAAACAAGTGTCCCTTTAATGGCCTTCTGTTCTACAAAACTCACAAAAATTATCTTCTCTTCTTTTTGCATCTTTCTTCTTAAAATTACCCTTTCCTCCATTGTGTTTATCAAATCCTGTACTTCTAATATGCATGGCACTACCATTAACATTGTCACGCATCATATTTATCTCTCGTTGTCTCTCTATGCGCAAAACCATTCCATACACCTTATTCACATTAGGCAAAGGGTCAGAAGCTAAGATTTGACTCTTGGTATTATCAAAACTGTGATTCAATCCCATTAAAAACTGAACCACTTTATTTCTTGTATCTATCTCTTCAAGCTTCTTACTTAACTCACAGCCACATCCATTACAAGAACAGATCGGAATAGGTTGCAGTCTTGAGATCTCATCCCAACATTTATGGAGTTTGCTGTAATAGATTGTCACAGAACTATTTCCCTATTTAAGAGAAGCTATTTCTCTATGGATCTGGTATATCTGAGGTGTATTATTACTATCTCCAAATCTCTCTTCTAACAAATCCCAAAGAATCTTGGAAGTTGGACTGTAAATGAACGTTTCTGCTATTTCTTTTGTAATAGAATTCAGAATCCATTATTTAATCATGCAATCTACCTTTCTCCAATGCTTATATTCTAAAGCATTATCAATCGGTGGTTTGATCGAACAATCAACGAAACCAAGTTTATCCTTAGCTTCCAATGAGTTTACCACAGATATACTCCAGCTCAGATAATTGTTCACATTAAGAAGATTCGTCACTAACACCATCCCAGGATGATCTGAGCTATGCAACAACAGCGGATCATCTTCAACATACGCTCTTGGAGCTTGTGGTATAAACCTCCTAGTTTCTTCTCTCGTGTTTGTGGATTCCACATTATCGCCAGTAACCGTCATTATCAAAGAAAACTTTTAGATCTCAGATATAATGTTCAAGAAATCGATCTTGAACAATTTTACAAATTCACAGAATTTGAAGTCAAAGTCATACTTCAATCATGAAAACAAAGAAGCTAATCACTTCTAAGGAGCCAAGAAACTGAAGGCTCTGATACCATGTTCAAACCCTAAATTCCATTATCAAACAGACAAAACAAAAATGAATAATGCTTCTCATTACTTCACTCTCACGAAAAGAAAAACAGAGTATGAGTATTTATACAAATCACCAGGTAAAGAAAGTAAAGCTATCTAGAAAACAAAACTAACTAAACACAAGAAACACGTGATACTCTTATAAATACAAAACAGTGAGTATTGAGAAAGTAGCAAAATAATAAAACGGTGTGTATTTCTTCATAGACTTGTGGTCTCGAATAAAAAAAAAAGCCATATGAGTGATGATTGGCTAAAACAAAATGGGTATTATTACTAATTTTGACAAGCAAAGGTTGATTCAATTTGCTTAGTTTACCCACATGATTTGTCAGCCATGGATTTTGTGGTTTTTGATAATTAGTTAGACAAGTAGATTATTGATATACGGAGTAGTGAAAACTTTTCTGATTTAAAAGGAATTGATAGCATTTTCCAAACGTTAGTTGAAACTAAAAAACACATTATTTATTTATTAGTTTATTTGCTTATCAAATTAACTTTAATTTTACCTATTGCCACAACAACTGTTGAAAAAATATTTTATGTAGTGAAAATTGTCAAAATCAGTTGCATAACCGAATGGGAGATATCCGGTTGACTGATTGTCTAATCACAAATCTAGAAAGAGATGTATTTGATAGTATTGATAATAAATTAATTATGGAACTGTTTCAAAAATGAAATCACGTTGAATACAATTATGAAAATTGTATTTTTATTTTATTTTAACCATTGCCTTTTTTTAATTTTAAATAAAATAGATTGTTATGGTATAATTTATATGTGTTTGAAATTTTAAATTTTTTATATTAAAATTATAATTTGTGCTCCGCCTCTGATCCTGGATTCTAACTCCGCAACTGAACATTACATATATAGGCTGGAAAAATGAATAAATAGGGAAGTCAAAATTTATTTGTGGATGAGATTTGAAAATTGGTAAGCAAAATAAAAAGAAAAAGAAAAAGAAAAAGAAATAAACATATTAAATTAGTAAATTTTACTTTAATGTTGAAAAGGAAAAAAAATTATGGATGAACAACAAGGGATTATTTTTTGTGACAGTTGAACTCAAATTGTTAATTGACATTTAAGTTGAAGATGAAGATGAAGATGAGGTAGGACAGTTCAATGAATGTCAGCGAAATGTCTTGAATATTTTACTTCCAACTATGTCATTTTGTTCATATATTTTGTCATTTTGTTCATATATTTAATGACAAACACACTGACGAAGGAGTAACCCACTTTTGCAAAATGTTTATGGAATTTTCAAAATCAGTTTTATATATTGTTATATGTGAAGGTTTATGTACAGGATTTCTTATGCTAGCAAAGAGAAACAAATAATCTAATCCTCAAAATTAAGGTATTTACACCTGTTGAATGGAGCATAAATAATCCATCATTTCTTTATGCACTTCAATTAAATGGTTCATTTATTTAGCTATATTTAATTCATTATATGCAATTAAATGGTTCGTAAATTTTAGATTTCATTATTTTGAGTATCAGGAAACTCAATTTCGCGAATTTTGACTCAGTCAAGATAGTTTAACATTCCATTTATTTTGATTTAATAAAAGGAATTGAAGATTTCATAAAATTTAGTTCAATGGAGAGAGTTCACGATTCCATGAAATTTAAATCAAAGAAGATATTTACAGTTATACATGGTTGATCCATTCCAAAAGAAATACTTTTGCCAAAAAACAAAATTGCAAACCAGTTAATCGGCTTTTATTTACTTACAATTGAAATTAAGTGCTTTTACTATTAAAATCCATAAAATCAAAAGATATTATTATGTAAAAGCCATAATGTTTGTGTTTTATCTTGATAATTAACTTTTTATTAAAAATGATGATGCTGCCTAGAGGTGGCAAATGAGCGAGTTGGATGGGTTTGGATTGGGTCATTAATAGATCAAAAAATATGGGTCATTAATGGATTGGATTGATTTGAATCGATCCATAAATAATTTAAATTTATAAGTTGGCATTTTTATGATTAAAAATAGATTCAAATGGGTCAAGATCTAATTTCGCTATTTTTAAATAATAATGGCTAACATAGCAGCTATTGTAATTTAAAGAATAAGGGGGTAGCTTGTGAAGCCTGAAGATGGTAACAATTTCAGAATATAGAGATATTATTATCTTTCAATTTACATCAAAACAAGGACATAATTGAATGATATCTAGTGGAGGAGGGGTCTAAAAGTAAATGAAGGACCAAACTGAAACTTTATAAAAAAAAGTCGGTCATTCCCTTCTTCCTCGCTGGAATTTCCAATTCATCTTCGACATTCAACCAGTGCCGCCATTTTGCTCGTCCATCGCCGGCGTCCATTCTTTCCCCTCCCTTTTTTTTCTTCCATTTCTTCGAACCCCAACAGATTCGCGAGCCGTTCCCCATTTGCGTTTTTCCATTTTTGTCCCCCCTTTCATCATTGTCCATTGCGAGCTGCTGGTCCTTTCACAACCACGAGCAGCAACTCTTAGAGATGAAGTTTCGACTACCAAAATCGTGAAAACAAGAAGAAAAACGATGGAATTGTTTGTCTAATGATTGGTGGATGATGCCCGACGGTGATGATGCCCGTTATTGGCGTGAAAGGCGTCGAGAAAGTAGCAACTGGCACGGCGACCAAGGGAGAGGAGAAGGTGGAGAAGCTAGGTTAATACCCAATGGTCTTTGAATCTTGAAAACACTCATTGGGTTAATACTCAATGTGTTGGGAAATGATATAGGTTAATTTTGAGTTGACCTATTGGATATTGGATTGGGTTGAAAAATAAAATGAATCAATTTTGGGTTGACCCAATGAATATTTATGTGGATTGAGTTGGGTTTGGATCAAATTTTTTTGGATAAATTTGGATCTACTCATAGATTTGGATCAATTTTGCCAGGTCTAATGTTGCCGTACTGGTACATATTGCTTTCAAAATTATAATATAAATATATATTTACAATTAATTAAATAATGCAAATATATATTAGCATAAAATAAAATTTGTGGAGGCGATTGGTCCTGTGAGGACTAATTATTTGCATGCCACCGCTGTTTTGAAATTTCTAGTTTTGAACGGAACCAACTTAAAAGACGGAAAATGAAAAGAAGTAACAAATGAACTTTACTATGTAATAAACCACATATTTTCATGTGGTGAAAAAACAATTGTAACCCATGGATAAGGATGAGATGAAAAAAAGTCCATTGATTAATCAGATCACATACAAGCTTTAATATAATGTGAAATTTGTTTGCGGGTGTAAACATTTGTTAGTCTTTCTGATTCTAAAAGTGGATTAATTCTAATTGCTACTAGTTTTATTAATTCTCTAGTGGATTAATTCTAATTGCTACTAGTTTTATTATGTATGTATATAAATATTAAGCCAAAGTTGCAAAAATACTTCTAAAATTAAAAAAATAATAATAATTGCAATGTTATCCTCAACTGTCATTCAAGCATAAATTTAAATTTGACCATCTTTCATCTATATTGAGCTATGCAACTAGCATTGTATTGTATACATAATGGATAAATGTTATCATGATTGGATTCAAGTGATTCTCATGCGACATGTAAAAAAGAGATAAAAAATTTTAAATTAATCCCTATTTCACATTTCCTTAATTTTAAAATCTAATCCTCACAAGAAATCAATTTTTCAACAGTAATGAAACTATGACTTCCTTTAATTAATTTTTTATTCGGTCTTATTTAGTGATAATGGAGTGAATTTAAAAATCTTATTTACACGTATATATAAGGGAAAAAAAATAATAACAAGTGGACCTTTGACCTATTCCTACTCTTTGGTCTTTAAAATTTGTGAGGTCCACACAGCAAACGTGGTTGGTGAAAATTGAGTCATTAAAAGCTATGTTAACAAAAGAAAATAGTAAACTTCAGTCTGGTGACCGGAAAAAAGGAATTAGTACATATATGAACGTAGACTTCATTGAATCTTTGAGAGTAACATACAGCATTTCAGATGGACAAATTAATTGAGATCACACTTCTACATCAATCCATGTTAATTTTACAATCCACTTTTCTTTCGAACACATGATAATTGCAGCAAGACAATATTAATTTAGAAACTAGAAACCAATTTCTATTTCACCAAGTTCGACTAAAGCATACACAAAGGCAGAAAAGATCATCTACCATCACCAACGGATAGACTCAGGTGATCCTTGATGCTATCGTACCCACAACTGGATGAAGTGCGAGCCTCTCCATAACCAAGAGCATTGCTGTAATATTGCTCCCTCAGCAAGTACTCTGTGTCCTCTGAATATTCTTGAACCCATGGATGCATCTCCTTTTGTAGACCAAGCAATTCCATTTCTACTTCTTTCATAGAAGGCCTGTCCTCCCCTGTTAAACTCAAGCACCTCCTTGCTAGCTTAGCCACTTCCATGATCTGCTCCTTGTTCTCATCATTTACAATATTATTATCAACAATCTCAAACAAGTGGCCTTCCTTCAGTGAAGACAAAAAAAGCACCGCTAGATTTCTCTCCTCCTCAGGCCGAGAAAATGAAAGCGGGATTTGACAAGTTAGCAACTCAACAAGAACAACACCGAAACTGTAGACATCGCTTTTCTCAGTGAGCTGACTCGTGTGCATGTATTCTGGATCTAAATATCCCAAAGTTCCTTGCACAATTGTAGTCAAATGCATTTCTTCTACAGGAACCAATCTTGAAGCCCCAAAATCAGACACTTTCGCTGTGTAATTAGAATCTAAAAGGACATTGGCGGTCTTTACATCTCTATGAATGATGGGTATTTCAGCTCCGGAATGCAAATAGGATAAAGCTCCTGCTGTTTCTGCTGCTACTCTCAGGCGGATCGGCCAAGTCAAATTTGATGCAATATTTTGATCGTGAATGTGGTTGCAGAGGGTACCATTGTCGATGAACTCATAAACGAGTAAAGGAACTTCTGTCTCTAAACAACAACCCAAGAGCTTGACCACATTTCTATGGCTGATTTGGGATAAGACAACTACTTCATTAATAAATTGCTCGTTTTGGGTTTCATCTACTTTTACGGACTTCTTGATAGCCACCTCTCTCTTGTCTGATAAAATTCCTTTAAAAACAGTGCCGAAGCCTCCTCTGCCGATGATTTTACTGCTGTGGAAGTTATCGGTGGCCTTCTTCAGTTCCTCTGCAGTGAATATTTTTGCTGTAGCAGAGGCTCCTTCATGTTTGGAACTGGAGAGTTTCTGGCGCAAGATAATCCCACCATTTTGCAGGAAAAACTTTTGTTTAAGCTTTAGGAGCTTTCTCTGCTTTATAAAAATGTAAAGCCAGGAGATAATACCAAGCAAAAATACAAGGCCTACGCCGACACCTATGATTAAGTTTAAAGCAGTTTGGATTATTAGTCAGATATAGAGCTGGTTAAAAGAAAAATTAAAATATTGAAATAAGAAAAGAAATAATTACCAATCATGATCTTGAGAAGAATGCTTTTCTTTACGCAACCTAATTCTGCTCCATTTTTTCTTCCATTACCAATATAACCCGGAGGACAAGCGCATGTATAATTTCCAATCGAGTTAATGCATACATGAGTGCAGGTATGATTATTAGTTTTACATTCGTCGATGTCTGCATATATCAGCTTTTTGATATTAATAAAGACAGCAATTAGAATATGGATAATCCAGATTATGTATGAAACACGAAGTAATTTACCTTCACAACCACGGTATGGATTCCCGTCATAGCCATTTTCACATTTGCAAGGATAACGTGAGTTGTTGTTGTGTATTGGATGATAACTGAAGGCATGATCTCCACACACATTGCTTAATTTGATCGATCTTTCTTCACTTGTTGTATTGTCAATAGCCCAATCAAGGACTACTGGTAATTCTGGCAGCACTCCGTCGAGGGATTTACGGGAAAATTTGAACTTGTTTTCCTCCACGACGAATGCAAACGTACAGCGGCTGTGATTCCATACTTTTGTATGGTTTCTGAAGCTATATGCAGTGACATTTGCTGCGTATAGCCCATCAGCAATTTCGATTTGGCAACATCCACTGCCAGAGCAAGATGTGTTATCCACAAATTTGCTATCGGAACAAGTAGACATACAGCCCGCAGAGTAAAGTTTCCCATCACGACGACCTCGTAGATATGCATAACTGTCACAACCAACCACAGTAAACTTGTTCCGTGATTTGGAAATCTTAAATTTGGACAGAGTTATCCGAGATTTAGTGACATACTGACCACGGGTCTCCTCAGGATTACCCGACTGTTCGTAGCATCTCGCAGCTACTGATCGCATGATCTCTAGCTCTCCATCCAAGCTGATCTTCGTGACCTTGATTGTTGATGTCGTTAAAAATGCTTGCTCTTGACCTGAACTATTATCGCAGGTGATGAGAAACTCTCTGCTTAAGTTGCAGCCTTGTACACCAAATGGAAATGGGATGGTTAGATTGCCACATTGAGAAGAGGCGCAATGTCTAGAATGGGCTTCATAACCTGCTATTTGGTTTATAATACTAAAAGATAGTACCCCAACAAAACAATGCACAAAAACCTTCGACATATTCATGGAGACTTGTGGTTTTTCGATCAATGATTTAGCACTTCTTATTTTATAGTCATTTTTCAGAAAATATCATTTAACAATTAATCGTCCAAGTCAAGTCAATGCTGAGATTCCAGGAACATGGCAAATTTACGGACCCCATCGTTAATTTCACAATCACTACGGACAGAAAAACTTGTGGAGGCGATTGGTCTTGTGAGGAACGCTTGCACGCGTCGCTGTTAGAATTTTCAACATTGAAGCTCTAATTTTAATATAAAATGTAAAAATTGAACTGAGAAAAGAAAAAACATATTTTTGGCTTACGTGCAGACTAGGAATTCGAGGAGTTTTCCTGTTTTAGCTTTGGCTGGGATAATAAGACAACAACATTAATGGGCTTAATCTTTCAAGTCGCATTATTAACATATATATTTCTTTTTATTTTTTAACATTATTATGCTAATTCCAAGTCAAGTCAATGTTAAGGTTCCAGGAACAAGATGAATGTACTTGGCAATTGATAATTGGTGGTCATTAATTTCATTCCCAACACGGTACAGAAAGATGAATTTGTTGAGGGAATTGGTCTTGAGAGGATTAATTATTTGCAAGCTATCGCTGTTTTGGAATTTTCAATTTTGAACAGATACAACTTAATTAAAGACGGAAGGTCACAAACGATAAATTAAATCGACGAAAATGGAAAGAAGTAAAAAATGAACTTTACTATCCGCAAATTTTCATCCGGTGAAAAACATAAATGTACTTTTAATCAAGGTGATATGACCAATTGCTGTTGGTTAAGATTCATTTGTGATATCTGATAAAGGGTTAAAATATATTTATATGAAAGGATGAAGTGTGTGTATACTGATGTATAAATATACACACGTCTCTAAAAGTTAAAGTCTTTTCCTTGAGAAATAAAACAGAAAAAAAAAAAAAATTCCCTGGTTAGTTCTGACTGAGTTCAGGTCTTTGACGCGCTTGAGCTAAAATAAGTTAAATAACACAAGTTCAACTTCGGCGGCTGCACATATTCAAACTAGAAAAATGAATAACAGGGCGAAGAAAAGCGAAGCTGCATTGGGGTAGGGTCTTTCTATATATGGAGTAAGTATGTTTATGAATTATGACCATTATCACTGGCAGAACCCCGTTCACTTCACATGCACACTTCACTTTTAAAATTTTTCAAATGTATATATTTAAATTATAATAATATTCTTTTAATTTATTTTAAGTGCTGCTTCTCAAATTAAAATTCAATAGTAATTACATAAATTTTTTAATTAAATTATAAAAATTAAAGCGGACTTGTTCAAATCCATTTAAATATAAAATTAAATACATGGTAAAACTCAATATGGTGGTCCTGAATCATGAGTTTTTGCCATTTTATACTATTTCCTCCGTTTTTTTTATCTATTATTTTTATTGTTTTTATGAAAATTAAAAAATATTAGTTAGGTCTAAATTTAGTACTAAATTAAAAGATATTGACTAAATTATTAAATATAATTGGTTCTAAATAAATTAATTTTTATTTGAAAAAAAAATTAAGTTACATTAAAAGTTTAAAAATGACAGATAAATAAAATTTAAATTTTACTAAAAAAAATATCACATATGGGAGAATAGAGGGAGTCGTATTTTGAGGTTATAGACTTATGGTCTCGAATAAAAAAAAGTATTTTGAGTGATGATTGACTAAAATGAAATGGGTATTTTTGTTAATTTTGACAAGCAAAGGTTGATTCAATTTGCTTAGTTTTACCCACATGATTTGTCAGTCACAGATTTGATGGTTCTTGATAATCAGTTAAAAACATATATTATTGATATGCGGAGTAGTGAAAATTTTTTTGATTTAAAAGGAATTGATAGCATTTCCCAAATCGTTAGTTGAAACTAAAAAAACATATTATTTATGCATTAGTTTATTTGCTTATCAAATTAGCTTTAGTTTCACATGTTGCCACAACGAATATAGAAAGAATATTTTATGCAGTGAAAATTGTCAAAAATCAATTGCATAACCAAATGGGAGATATTCGACCAATTGATTGTCTACTTACAAATATAGAAAGAGATGTATTTGATAGTATTGACTAGGAATAATCACAGGGCAAGGCGGGTGGGGAATGGCTTCCCACTTACTGCCCTGCCCAGGGGCAGGAATTTTGCATCCCCGGTAGCATTTTGCAGGAAAAATTGCCCCTGTTTCCATCTCCACGGGGATCCCTGTCTCCACAAGAAAAATATATGTTTTTTTAAAATTTAATTATAACTAAATTATAATATTTAAAAATTAATTGTAATTGAAATATAATATTTAATAATTAAAAAATATGAATTCAATTACAAATCAAATTAATATAAATTTTAACAATTGACAAAACTAAAATTAAATATAATTTAAAACTAAATTATATAAATATAATTAAATTTAATTACTAATTTTGGAGGGCGGAAAAATTTCGGAGTGGGGACCACAATCCCCGTCCCCGCTCCAAAATTTAAGTCGGGTAATATTTTTTTCCCATCCCGCCCCATGATCATCTCTGGTACTGATAATTAGCTAGTTATTCTATAATTTCAAAATATAAAATCACATTGGGAACAATTGTAAAAATTGTATTTTTATTTGATTTTAAACATTATTCTTTTTTAATTTTAAATGAAATAAATTGTTATGATATAATTTATATGTGTTTTCGATTTTCAATTTTTTGTATTAAAATTATAATATGTGCTTCTCCTGATCCTGGTCTTGACTCCGCAACTGAACATTATGTATATAGTTTGTTAAGCAAAATTAAAAAAAAAAAAAAGAAAAAGAAATAAACAGATTAAATTAGTAAATTTTACGTTAATGTTGAAAGGAAAAAAATGGTGGATGAACAACAAGAGATTATTTTTTATGACAGTTGAACTCAAATTGTAAATTGACATTTAAGTTGAAGATGAAGATGAGGTAGCACAGTTCAATGAATGTCAGCGAAATGTCTTGAATATTTTACTTCCAACTATGTCATTTTGCTCATATATTTAATGACAAACATACTGATGAAGTAATAACCCACTTTTGCAAAATGTTTATGGAATTTTTAAAATTAGTTTTATATATTTTTATATGTGAAGGTTTATGTACAGGATTTCTTATGCTAGGAATCCCTAAATTTGAGTAGGGGAAACTCGATTTCATGAATTTTGACTCAGTCAAGATAGGTTAACATTCCATATATTTTGATTTAATAAAAGGAATTGAAGATTCCATGAAATTTAACTCAAAATGAGATATTTACAATTGTACATATATCTATAAACTAGTTAATTAATCGGACTTTTATTTACTTACAATTAAAATTAAATGCATTATTATTAAGAGCCATAAAATTAAAAGATATTGTTATATAAATTGCTCATAAGTAGCCTATAAGTCTGCTTTTGTTTTGTTTTGTTTTCCTCTTTATTTGTTCCTGGTTTTGTTAGGATTTTGCTATTAGGAAGATCGAACTTCTAAAACAAAAATTCGAATCCAATCAAATATTGATGCATACAAGATCAGACTTGCAATATTTCCATTTAAATTAATAAAAATATGATTTTTTTATATAAAAAAGCTTTTCTGCATGTACGTATATGACAAGAAATAAAAAGTTTTTTTTTTTTAATTTCAAGAATTACACAAGAGATTCCAACTAACAAAACACCATCTCATTTATTCTTGGCTAAAACAATACAACGATTAATAATTAAAATAAAGCACAATAATTGAAACAAAATATTATCCCGATTACCAGGATTCTTGATAAAGCTACAATTTTCAGAATTTTGACATAATATCTTTTGCACTTTTAATTGCTTTTGTACTTAATTTCAGGGTATTAATTTCATAATTATATTGAAATGAAGTTTAATAGGGTGGACTCATCGGTCCTGTAGTTATTTTGTGTGAAATGAAGGAACTGTGACCATGTGAAATCTGGGTATAGTCTTGTTAAAAGAAAATATATTCTGATAATATTATTATTTACGATGACAAGAATACAGAATATTGAAAGGCTTTGTTTTGTCACACTTTTATTCAAACTCAAATGCCTATTAAATAGGCTAATACAACTGAAACTGAAATAAACAACCTCCTAACTAATAGGAGAAGTGTCCAACGTGATTGAGAAATAATAGGCATTATTAACAAAAAAAAAAAATAGAACATGTGACTCCTTCCACGTAGCTGCTGACCAAGTCTTCCTATTATTTTGGAGTAGTTTTAACACTCCCCCTTGCTCCAAAATTGCATACGCCAAGTGCTGCACGAAGATACTCAAATTTTTCCTTAGTCAAAGGTTTAGTTAGCAAGTCTGCAAGTTGCTTTTCTGACTCACAATAATGCATAACCACTTTTCCTTCAGCAGTCACTTCTCTAATAAAATGTGTCTTTATCTCCACATGCTTGGTCCTTCCGTGGTGAATTGAATTTTTGGATAAGGCTATTGCAACCTTATTGTCACAGAAAATCTTTGTTGCTTCTTCTTGATTTTGTGCAAGTTCTTCAAGTAGCTTTCGAAGCCAAAGTGCCTGACATGCAGTTGTTGAAGCTGCAATATATTCTGCTTCTGAGGAAGATAAAGCAACAGTGGCTTGCTTCTTTGAACTCCAGGATATCACTCCTGATCCAGGACTGAAAACATAAGCTGAGGTGCTCTTTCGACCCTCCATGTAGCCTGCCCAGTCACTGTCTATATATCCCACGAGCTTGTTTCTTGTTCCTCGAGCATACCAAATTCCAAGATCAGAAGTACCAGCAACATATTACAGAATCCGTTTTGCAGCTCCATAGTGATGTTTTGATGGATTCTGCATAAACCTGAAAATTACACCAACAAAATGTGCAAGATCAGGTCTAGTGTGAGTTAAATAAATTAAACCTCCCACCAGACTTCTGTAGCAATATGCATCTGCTCGTCCCGTCCCATCAATTTGTTGAAGCTTTTCATTCACATTCATTGGCATACCTGCTTCTTTGCACCCTACTATGTGAAAACGTTTGAGCAAATCTAAGGCATATTTGTGTTGAGAGATAAAAATACCATCATCTGCTTGCTTTATCTCTAACCCAAAAAAGTAGTGCAGCCTCCCCAAGTCTGTCATCTCAAATTCACTCTTCATGCTTGCTCGAAATTCTTCAAGCATTACAGAAGATGAACTCACATAAATCATGTCATCTACATAGAGGCTTACAAATAAAACATCCTTACCCAGCTTCTTTATATAAAGCGTTGGTTCATTTCTGCTCCTTTCAAAACCTTTTTTCAAAAAATATGCATCAATCATCCCATACCATGCTCTTGGTGCTTGTTTAAGCCCATGGAGTGCTTTCTTTAGTTTGTAAACTTTTTATTCTTTGCCAGGAACTATAAAACCTACAGGTTGCATCACATACACTTTCTCTTCCAAAGTACCATTAAGAAACGTAGATTTTGTAACACCCTTATCAGAACAGTATTTTTTGATGTGAAGTTTAGCGGTAACCGGTAAAATTTTTTTTCAAACTTTAATCATTGCCAAACAACTTTGATACAATTTAATATCTTATTCAATTTATGAAATTGCGGCAGCACAATAGCTAGAACTTACTAGCCTTCTGAAAAATTCAAACAATCCACACAGCCTCTCAGAGGCACAACAAATCACATATCAATGATAGTCATTTACAACTCATAATCTGGCATTCTCCATACGTAACAATATTTATAATTTAACAAATATTACCTTCAATACAGTTCAGTTTTATACTTTCACTGTCTGAGTATATACATGCCATAAATACTAAAGGTAAAAGTGCAACTAACTTTTTTCATCTTCGAATTCTGCTTCTCTGTGTATCAAGCTCCATCAACACTTCAAAACCTGCACGCAGTAAACACTACGTGTTGAGCACTAGAAATACTCAATGGTGACTACTAATCCTAGAACTTTTCAATTTCAACATAATTACATAAATTGTGCAAACTTCTATTCTTATTTATCAGAAATTTACTTTTAATTTCTTTCACACTATTTTCATTGTTTACCAACATTTTTGGTAATCGTTTTACTTTGATCTTATACTTTTTAATTTACTTTACACTACTTTCCTTGTGATTCGATTACAAATTGACTTTTATTTTTTATGTTTCTTACTTCTACTTTTACTTGTCTTTTGTCCTATACTTTTGCATCACTTGACGTAGTTGTCGTTTTATTTAACGAGTTACATGGATACTCATGTCTTTAATGGAAAGTTTTTTGTTCCTAGTTTCATTAGGTAATTCAAATACGATTTTCATTATTTATTCTGTTAATTTACTTTAATCTTTAAGCTTATAATCTTTATTGCAAACTGATGTAAGTATTTTGGATCACTCTGCATACAAATCTTTATTTTTGTTTCTTTTAAATGAACCTTTTTTCATTTTAACTAAACAATCGCTTGTTTTTTTTATCATTTTACTTTTCACTTAATCTTTACTTCCAGCATTTATTATTTAGTCATATGTTTACACTAAATACAGTATTGTCATGTTTAACTTTAAATATATAATTAGCACTATTTTTCAAACTCTTTATTTTCTTAAAATAATAATTGGTACACAAATTACAAATTCAATCTCATGGGTCTTTTCATAAACATTTTAGTTTTATAACCATTTTCTTGTCATTATTGCTTAGTAATTATAACCTTTGGGAACAATTTCAGTTTTATCCCAAAGCTTTCATTTCCTTTCAATCAAGTTCTTTTTCATTTATAATATTTCCATTCAATTACTTTCACACTTCCAATTTATTCTTTTCAATATGCCCCTAATGCAATATGACAGGACTCTCAAAAAGGATATGCATGATATGGACCCAAAGGTCCCACTAAATAGATAGAGAAATGATCTCAGAAGATTAAGTCTCACAGAGCATAAAACAGATGTACTTTCACTTTCACTTTACACTGAAGTTATGGAGATCAAAGATCCTACCCATAGCAAAGCAAGTCACTATGACTTGCATCGAGGTATAGGGTGTCCCTATGGATAGCCAATTATATCCTAAATAAAAATATCACTACCTGACTATTGCTAAGGGCAAAAACAATCAAGAACTTTCTGAATGATTTTCAACTTTAATAATTTTAATTTCTTTTATTAAACAGTGCATTTTGTCAATCGCACTCTTTTTAATGCTTTCGACTATTCAATAACTGTCTTTTCGGTTACTTTTTTTTTCTTTTCAATTACCTTTTCTTGAATTATTTTATAATCATATTTTTCCTTTGGGTACTATTCATTTATACGATACTATTCACGTATACGGTTACTATTCACAATACGGTTACTGTTCACTTATACACGTATACAATTACTATTTACATTAAATTACCACCTTTTATTTGTTTATTGGATTATTTCTCAATATTTCAATTAAGCATATTCCATATTTATTTTTCATACATCACATAAATTTCATAAAAATAATTTATGTGAACATTGCTCTTCAATTATTGTCATATTTTCTTATTTCATGAATTATTTTAACATAATTCATTATATACCATACACTTAACCATTCTCTAAATTTCCGTAAATTTCATTAAAAATTTATAGGCAATTTATTTTATGCTTTTATCATTATATCACATAATCAACAAAAATTCTCTATTTTATCAATTACATTAATCAATAAATATTTCAAAATAGTCATATAAATTTTCTATCAAATTAGGACTGAATTTCATTACAACACAATAATTCATTTATTTAAAAAGAAAATTTTTGATTCACAAAGGAAATTTCTTAATAAATTTTCTTAACTCAATTTATACACTATATTAGGCTTAATTAAAATTTAATTGAACAATAATAACATTAATTTCAATTTTAATCAATAATTTAATATTTTTCCTTAATAATTTTAAAGAAAAAAATCAATAAATTAAAGAAAAATTAAAAGATTTCGTAGTCACATACCATAATGGTTGAATTCGCTTCGATTTGCTTAATACTTTGCTCACCGGATCGGTCGCCGGAGCATCGTCGGAATCTTGTCAGTGATAATCCGATACTGCCATCTTGTAGATCGGGATCCTGTCATTCATTTTTCGGTGGTCATGAGCCCAAATTCTTTCTTGGTTGGCCGAAATCTTGACTTGAATCACCCGTCAAACCCATTTTCGATCTACCGATCACCGGCATTTGAGAAGCGATGGAATACACCGAAAGACTCTCCTCGTCGCCGGGAGTTGATCGGTGGTGGTGGTGTCCCCATCCGCTGCCTTGATTCGCCGGAACGAACAAAAATTCATTTAAAATAAAAATAAAAAAAACTCGACGATCGAACCACCACAACGGAGGCCGGACGCCGGTGATGGAGAGGGCACGCCGCTCATCACCGTTGCAGTGGTGGCCGGTGTGAGGGACGGCCGGTGGTTGCCGGTCTCTCTTTCCTTTTCTTTTTCTTTCTTCTTCCTTGGGTCGCCGTTCACTGCACCTTTCTTTCTTTCTTTCTTCTTTTTTTTCTTTCTTTTCTTTCTTTCTTTACATGTGAGCACTTTTTTTCTTTTTACTACCCCAATTGAGCCGACATTCTTTTTTTCTTTTCTTTTTTTTACATATATATTTATTTATATATATTTATTTATTCAAAATTTTACTATTTTGATCCCTAAAACTTTTGCTATTACTTTCAAAGCTCTGATTCATTTTAAAATCGATTCCATAATTCTTAACACCCCGAAAATAGGTTGCAAACAAATTTTAGCTCAATCGAAGTTCATTTTCGATTCGATTCGATTAAATCAATTCAATCCAAAAATACCGGTATTATAGAAAAATTTACTTTTTGTAGCCAAAATAATGTATATATTATTTTAGGCTTAACTGCAATTTTTGATAATTTTTGGAGTTCGTTTACTATTTTTAAATATTTATAAAATATTGAATTAATTCCCCAATAATAAAAATTGACTCGCTACCTTTTTCATATTTTTGACTTTTCGTGATCCATTTGACCTCGGTTTTACTTCAAATTTCAACCCCAGACTCCCCATGACCAATACGTTCTGATGATCCAATAAAATATTTTTGACTTTGGATGTCCTTTTCGGTTCAAAAAATACTATTCACTATCGGAAAATACTATTCACAGCTAACCCAGTGTTGAGGCCATTACAGATTTTACATCATATTGATAAACAAGCCAACCCAAATGAGCAGAAAGAGATAAGAGAACCTTTAATGTTTCAAACCTTGCAACCGGGGAAAATGTTTCATTATAATCTACTCTTTATTGTTGAGCATATCCTTTTACGACAAGTCGTGTTTTATGTTTTTGTATGCTTCCATCCGAATTATACTTAGTTCGGAACACCCACTTCACGCCAATTGCTTCTTTGTTGTTGGGTAAATCAACTAATTCTCATGTCTGATTTTTTTTATTGATGCAAGTTCTTCCTTCATAGCTTTCTTCCACGGTCTTCTTGATTGCTTCTTCAAAGTTACTGGGATCCACCAAAAACAGAGCTTGTGTAGTTGCATGAATATCTTCTAATGATCGATACCCATGTGGTCCAATTTCCTCCTTTGATGATGCATTTGAGTCGGAAGCTATATCAGGATTGAATGTGTCTACTGCATCTAAACTTGCAGACGTGGAGGCTTCAAATTCTGTTGATGCGATTTGCTGGTTTGGAGGCTGCTCATTGTGCGTGTCTACTGGATTTTTGGGCTGTTCTCCACCATTAAAAATTTTCTGCTGTACAACTTGTAGCTGCACATTGCCTGACGTGTCCTCTTGCCAAGTCCACCTTCCTTCTTCATCAAAGATTACATTCCTTATAACCTTGGCGTCTAGCTTACTGCGAATTTGAGCATTGATCAAGGTGTACCCAACACACCCAAATGTCCTCAAAAAACTCATGTATGGTTTCTTCCCTGTCCAGATTTCGAATGTAGTTTTGTTTAGCAAGACTATTATGGATGATATGTTGAGAAGATATACTACAGTTGCGGTAGCCTCCCCCCAAAACATAGCTGGCGGCTCTTTCGCCTGAAGCATACTCTGAGCCATTTCTACAACAGTTCGATTTTTTTGCTCCACAACTCCATTCTGTTCTGGGGTGTATAGAGCTGTGAGTTCCCGATGAATACCACATTCTTCACAAAATTGAACGAACTGTTGAGATGTAAATTCACCTCCTCGATCCGTCCTTAATACTTTGATATGCTGCCCACTTTGCCTCTCTACAAAGCTCTTGAACTTTCTGAATTTTTTCGAAGGCCTCTCCTTTATTCTGCAAGAAATAAATCCAACGCATCCTGCTATAATCATCAATGAACAACAAAAAATACCAGTCTCCTCCCAAGCTCACTGTTTTCATTGGCCCACACACATCAGTGTGGATTAGCTGCAAAATTTGTGGTGCACGCCACACTGTTCCACTGGGAAATGACCGTCTGGCTTGCTTCCCATAAATGCATCCTTCACAAATGTTCAAATCTCCAAGTTGTGGCAAGCCCTTAACCATTTCTTCCTTCTGCAATTTTTTTTAAACTGATAATATTTAAATGGCCATATCTTCTATGCCACAATTAAGTCTCCCCCTCACTTCGTGCCACCATGACAAACGGATCTAGCTGGTTAAACTCCACTGGAAAGAGTTTATTTTTCTTCATATTGATTTCAGCCACCATCTTTCCTGTTTTCTTATTCTTGATCATACAGGATTTTTCATCAAATGTGACTGAGAAACCAACTGATATAAGTTTTCCAACACTCAATAAATTGTGAGATAGATTTGGGACAAATAGCACATTAGATAAGAGATAGGTTTTACCATTTCCAACCTTCACAACTGTTGTTCCTCTCCCTTCAGCACGCAACACATTGTTGTCTCCTAACCGTACATTCAGCTTGTGATTCTCATCTAAATCACGGAACAAACTCTTAGTTCCCGTCATATGATTTGAGCACCCGCTATCCAAAAACCATATACTCCCATTTTATTCTTCACCCACTGTTGCCATGAACAACTGGTATTCTTCTTCTTTCCCTTCTACTGATTCAGCTTCTTCAGCATAATTCACTTGAGTTGGTTTTCTCCAGCAATTTGCTTGCACATGGCCAAACCTCTTGCAATAAAGACATTGAACACTGCTGGTGCATCCTCTTCCTCTGCCTCGACTTCGACCAGCACCTCTTCCTCACCCATATATTTGCTAGTCCAGATACATCGATTCTTCAACAACTGTTGCACTTTCTTTTGCCTGAAATGCTTTTTCTTCAGCCTTTTCCTCTAGTCGAACCAATCTTTCTTCATGGGCTTGCAGTATGCCCATCAGCTCATCAAAGAAAAGCTTGGTTAGATCCTGAGAGACCTCTACAGCAGCCACCACAGACTCGAAATGAGATGGTAGGCTCCTCAGGATCTTAGTTACCACTACATCATCTTTGCATGATTCACCAAGGCTCCTTATCTGGCTCACATTTGATTTGACCCGGGAAAATATTCTTACACACTCTCTGTGCTCTTCATGACAGAGGTTTCAAATTCTCTTCTCAATGTTTGCAGTCGTATCGCGATTACCTTTTCAGCACCTCTATACTCCTTTTGAAGTGTCTCCCATGCTTCCTTAGCAGTTTCCACACCCATAATTATGGGAAACACCTCCTCACTCACCGCCTGCTGCAACAGACATAATGCCCGTGCATCCTTCTTGCGATTTTCTCTCAAACCAGCAGCACCTTCGTTATCATCAAATCCGCTTTCCACTATCTCCCACAACTCTTGAGATTTTAGCAGGGTTTTCATCTTTATACACCAGAAGTGATATTTCTCACCATTGAAGGGTGGAATATGCATTTGTGAAGATGAAGACCCAGAGGAAGCGCCATTTACTGCCATTACACACTCTCTCGTGTTTCACTCAATCTCTCACTTCACCCAATTAACAACCTAACTAGGCTCTGATAAAACAATGTTAAAAGAAAATATATTATGATAATATTTACGATGACAAGAACACAGAATATTGGAAGGCTTTGTTTTGTCACACTTTTATTCAAACTCAAATGCTTATTAAATAGGCTAATACAACTGAAACTGAAATAAACAACCTCCTAACTAATAGGAGAAGTGCCCAACGTGATTGAGAAATAATAGGCATTATTAACAAAAAAAATAAAAACAGAACATGTGACTCCTTCCACGTAGCTGCTGACCAAGTCTTCCTATTATTTTGGAGCAGTTTTAACAATTCTCCCCCTTTCTTGCGTAAAAGATCATCTGGTGGAATCACCATTTTGTCATCTCTTGGATTCACAAAGAATGCCAACGATTTTCTCTCCTTCGACTTGTTAACAACTTCCCTATGCAGAAAACTGTTATATATCCCATTTGATTACGCCTATATAATTATATAACCAATAAATCAATTGTTAGCAACATAAAGATTCTGATTGAAATTTTAATTTAAGGTTACCTGAAAGGTGTCACCAATGTTGATGACTAAGGCTCCAGGAAGAGGTTGAACAGAATGCCATTGATTGTCTTTAAAAACCTCAAGACCACCAATTTGATCTTGGTGAAGTATGGTTACGGAAGTTCGATCACAATGAGCTCCTATGCCAAGAGTATGATTTGGCTCTTGACGTAAATTGCTGTGTATTTTTTTTATTGAAATGATTTTAATTGAAGTAATTAAAAGTTGAAATATCATTAGTAGAGTAGAAGTCTAGTTACGTTAGGTGTTAGGTGAAAGTATAAGTGCATAAAACCTTACCCAGTGTGCTCAAAATCCTTCCCAACTTTAGAAGTGAAAAAATTCAACACCAAAAGGTCTGAACAGTTTTCAGAATAGTAGAAAGATAACATCTCTTTCCAGGGCATACTGGAGGAGAAAAGTTCAGAATGGGCACTAGAATAGTGACAGATGCTGCCTAGAATAGTAGAAAGATAACATCACCTTACGATTCTTGATCATTTTTCATGGTTGAAATAGAGGGCATGGTTTTTTCCATTCAGTGTCAGCACATTGTCTTTCAGTTTGACTAGTCAATAGCACTTGCCCTTTTCAGGTGGAAACTGGACTTTTTCTGGGTTTTTGTCTATTCCTTATGCTCATAGAGAATTTTCTTTTTTGTTCTTGTTCAGTCTATCCTTGCCATTATTGCTGTTACTCTTGGTGCAACGAAGGGTGCTCACGCTTGGTGAAGTTTATTTTGACGACATTCTGTTGTATATTCAAATCTGAATTCTGTAAAATGTTCGGTTCGTATCATAATATATGTATAAAGGATGATAATTGGACAAGAAAAGGGAAACAAAGCAAACTATGGTACATAGCTAAATATTGAACTTAGCATATGGTCCTATGAAAGACATAGTGGGACCAGTTTATAATGATTCCTCTTTTGAGACATCTGTTGGTTCTGCATCTCAATTCCATCCATATGTATATTCATAGAGATTCTGTGATGAACTCCACAACATTTTCACAGCCTTGGAAGGTCAATTTTTAGAGATTATGGTAATTACATTAGAACCTCTTAAATTGCAACTGTTTATAGAGTTGGAGTATTGATAATTTTTTATGCATTACTTTATAACATTACTTTATAACAGAGATGATCAAGGCATGATGAGTATGTTTATGGATCCAGCCTGGATTGGTTATGCCTACGCTTTCTCGATACTTGTTGGAGTGGTATGAGCCTTTTCTCATGTAGTATTACATAAAGATTTCATTTCTCTTTAAAAGATAGATGAAATACCCATCGCTGGTAAGCTTTTCATTATATAGTTTTGTTTTTGTCTGATTTTAGGAAATTTCAAGCATTCGATTCTATTTATCCATAGGAATGTGCTGAAGAAGATTCGTTTGGCTAAACAAACGAAATAGTTTAAGCAGACAGCACATCAAGACGTTAGTTTCTAATACTATATGGTATATATTAAGATAAATTGAACTTTCTAGTTAACAATTTCCAGTGTCTGCTGTAGATGAATTTGATATCAAAGCTGAATAATCCATACATAGCTGAGTACAAAGATTCATGGGTGGAAAAGGTAATTACTCTATCCGTTTTACTTGATTGTACCTCACCACCATCAATTTCAATTTTTTTAATGTTTTACATTACACGACTGCTTTATATGCAATGTGACTAATTACTGCGAGGGAGGAGATGTGCAAGTCATCACATTCCATCTTGTTGTCTCTGATTGAGAACTGTAAATGATGATTTCTTTCATTTAAATAACACAGTGCACAAATGATCAAGAAGGCTAGAGGGACATATTTTTCTGAAGAGGTAATTTGGAAATATTTCTTTTAAATATGTTTTTCATCTAAATGATGTCCATCTTATTATTGATAGTATTGTCCGTCTGCTGAAGTTTGACTGTAGTTTTGATCTTTTTATCTGCATTTCTGATGTGATAATGGACAGGAGACATGGAGGCACACACTACTTCTGTCATTTCAAAGCCTTGGAGTGGTTTATGGTCGCTTGAGCACTGCTCCTTTATATGTCTTTGGTTCAATTCCTAGAGAGGACTTCCAAACAGATAAAACTGTATATGAATATCTCTCTTTCATTTTTTGGACTCTGACAGTCAGTTCTCTTCTGAAGTATGCATTTATAGTACTCAGGACTGATGATAATAGAGAGGGTAATTGCCATCTTAAACCCTTAATTATCAATTTTTACAGAAACACAACACGAAACTTTAATTGTTTTAGTGGCTTCTTGCAGGTGGTACTTTTGCTTTATACTCGTTATTGTGCAGGCATGCTAAAGTGGGTCTGCTTCCAGATGATCCGAGTGCCAATGAGGTTGTCCATCATGAAGCCAGAAGCCCTCTGAGGAGTAAGGCTGAATCCAGGACCCGACAGGCAATTGAAAACCACAAAAGTAGTCACTATCTAATGCTCTTGTCAGCCCTCTTTGGTGCTTGTATGATAATTGGGGATGTCGTGCTCACTCCATCCATTTCTGGTTCGGCATACTTGTTCAAAATTTGATTATTTTTCTTGTTGATAATTATATTAAGATATCATTTATTTCTTCCCTATTTTTTGCTGATGTAAATTCTGTTGGTGCCTCTTATCAGTATTATCAGCCTCATCAGGACTTCAACGATCATTATCAGTGGATGAGCATGCAACAGAACAATCAATTTCCAGCTGCTCAAACAGAATTCTTCCCACCGATGCTTCCTTCCAATGCCTTGCACAATATACTCAGCACTGATGATCCTTCTAAGTTGCTAAATTTTCAAGCCCCTGGTCTATCTGTACCGAGTCTTCAGTTCAACAAAGGAAATGCACAAACCCAAGTCAGCCAGTTGGCACAGCCGCCTATGGCATGGACTCAGCAGCAGCAGCTACAGCAATTGTTGCAGACCAATATCAATCAACAGCAACAGCAGCAGCTTCATCCCCAACAGCAACAGCAACAGCAAAGGCAACAACCACAACCACCACAGCAACCTCAACTGAGCCAACAACAACCAACACATGAGATAGCCGTGGGATTTGTTACAGAATGTGGATCATTACTTCAGGATGTGTCACCCAAAGGCCTTGATGGTGAGTATCCCATTCTACTTGTGTTCATCAGCAATGCTTGTATTATGGTTGAAATCGTGCATTGATTATCGCTTGAACTGTTCTATTAATTATAACATGGTTGGCAGTGAAGATGTTACAATTTTACCTTCGGATTAAACCTTCATATTCTTCTCTCAGTATTACTCATGTCTGTGTCATATTTATGGAGGCTAGCAGCATTGTCATTGCTGGTTGTTAGGCAATTACTGGTGAATTATGTGGTATTAGTTTCGTTTGTTGCTTCTCAACTGAAAAGTTAATAGTTCATGCCGTTATTATAGTGTTAATTTTTCTTTCTAGAAGGATAAGGATGAAGCTATGATGATGGCCATTGTGTAATTCTATGTAATTCCTTCAAATTTTTGTTAAAATGAAATTGAAAGTGATGTTTATCCATTTATAATATGCAAAATGCAGTTTATGTCATGCCTCAGTTTTTATTTTTATGCTGCAACTTTAATTTGATATTTATGGTCGCTGATTTTTGTAGGGGCGTTTGAGCGTTTCCGTGGCATTCTCCATGGAGAGATTGACAAAAGGGTTCAGTTTTTGATTGAGAACCTTTTTGCCACCAAGAAAGCCAAATTTCAAGTATACTCTTCTGCCTTTGCTAATTGCTTATATGATTTTACATTTATGGCATATGATAATAAATACATGCATCTGCAGGGGTATCCAGCTGTTCATCCAGAATTGGACCTTGTTGAGCCGGAAGAACTTGTTGAGTCTGGTATTTTGCATGTATAGTTTGGTAGTTCTTTAAATTTATTAGAAAATCTCAGCTTATGTGGATTAGTTGTGAATATTACTTTCAGAGATTGTACAGTACTATTATTATTATTTTGTTGTTTTATGAGAGATTTTTGGGGATAATATTATGTAAGATTTCAAATAATTTTCTCTATATGTGTTCTGAAATGTATTCTGATTTCGAATCAATATGTCTGTATGTGTGAGATTAATGTTATGTACAGGATGAAAATAAATAAATAGCGATTATTTTTAGCGATCATTGTATACGGGATTAAAATTTTAAAATACAGAACAAGAAAAAATTCAAATATGCAATAATTTAGCGACGGCTTTGCGACAGTATGTAATAGATATAATTTAAGAAATAATTAGCGACTAACATTTCATCGCCAAATATTATTATTATAATACTGGTGACTAATTAGGAATAAAAATTAGCGACGAACTAATATTTCGCTACTGTCTTTTAGCGACTGTTCAACAAGCGTCGCTAATTTAAATTAGCGACGGTACAGGTAATTAGCGACAAAATTTTCCGTCGCTAATTTGCAGTTTTTTTGTAGTGCATTTTCAAAGCCCTAAGTTTCTCAGTAGTAGTAGGAAGTTTTAAGAAATTATCCATATGGTCCATTGCCATTTTGATGAGATTCAGATCGACTCCATGATTGATGACTTGAAAGAAGCCAT
>JBBPFJ010001079.1:0-27370 GCA_037975025.1 Excoecaria agallocha
ATTTCTTAATATATAAGGAATCCCTAATTTATTTTAAGTGTTTTCTCTCAAATTTTAATTAAATTATAAAAATTAAAATGGAATAATGTAAATCTATTGAAATAGAAATCAAATAAATGATAAAATTCAAATGCTATGTCTTTTGTCCAAAAATAAAATTATATTAATTTTTTAAAAAATAAAAAATAAATGTCAACTTATTCATAACGCAGGTTCACAACAAATAGCCAAATATACTTTTTATTTTTTATTTTTACTTTCATGCACACTTCTCTTATAATAGCCCAAATACCGGATTAGTCCGGAATAGTATTTTTTCATAATAAATAGTGACACCGAGGTTAATAGTACCTCTATGAGTCGAAAAATATCTTATTTGATTATTTGAAAGAGTATGTCAGCAAGAGCCTGTGGTTCAAATTTGAAATCGAAATGAGGTCAAATAAATCTCCAAAAGTTAAAAATAAGAAAAAAGTCACAATTTTGGTTCAAAGTGTTTAGGGTTGACTAAGATTTGACCAAAAATTTAAAAATAGTAAATGATCTCTAAAAATCACCATAATTTTCAGATCTATATAAAATAAGATTTAGAATTATATGGTAATAAAAAATTAATTATTTGGTTATTTTAAAAATTGGATTATCGGACTGGTAAAAGCGAACCAAATCGGAAAGTAATCTTTGATTGACTCAAAAATATTCGTGGAGCCTAACAAATATATTTTAAGAATTATGAAAGTATTTTTAGGAAGGTTTTAACATAAGAAGTAAGAGAAAAATAATGATTTCGGTTTAAATAGTAACCGATTGACCGTAGGTTTAATCAAAACTTTAAAAATAGCAAAAGATCTTTAAAAATTGTAAAAAAATTCAGTTGGGCTCTAATTAATATTTGAAATTATTTGATAGTAAAAAAATTAATTTTATGGTAACACAGATAATTGTTGATCGGACCAATTTGATTGAATCGAACTAGTAACTGACTTCGATTAGGCTAAAATTTTGTGTACAGCCTATTTTAAATATGATAAAGATGATGGAATCAAAATTGGATCGATTTGAATTTGGTAAGTGACATAATTACAGAAAATGACATATTAGGCTTGATTTTGCGCTTGAATTAGTGGACTTTGGGTTGAACCAAAGTCCAATCCATTTAGCCACTGTAAAAGCAATTTAAGAGAATCTATTTTTTGTCTCATCCTTATCTCCTACAGCCTTCATCTTCTTCTTCATAGCCGAACCACGCACCATAAGCTCACTTTCTCTCCATTTTCTTTAAGTTTTCTCTTTCTTTCTCATCCAAATCCAAGCATCTTATGTGAAGTTATGTCTCCCTAAATGATTATTTAAGCCTCTATCCCTTGATTAGAGGAAGAAAAGTAGGAGAAATCAAGTGTAAAAGTGTGAATGGTCATTTTGAGGTAAGTAATTTTGAGGCTTTTTAATTCAAATTAAAGGTATATATTGATGGATCTAGGTGTGTAAAGTATATTTGTGATGTTATATTGAATTAAGGAAGTATTTTGATGATGATTTCTTTGATAACGAAATACAGCCACCTTAGGATTCAAATGAGGAAGATGATGTTCTAAGGATTTAAGGCAAGAAAATGGAGGTTTAAGAGTGGAAAATAAACTTTTAAGGTAAGTGGATACAATATTCCCTAATTTTTATTGATTTTGGGTGTAATTTGTGGTTATGTTTATTATGCATGCATATGATTAATGCATGAATAATTGAATTAATTGTTATAGAAATAGTTAAAAGGTTGAAAAATGATATTTTAAATGATTTAAATAAAAAGAAAATAAAATTAAGTGGAAAGCTTACTATGGCCGAATGATATGCTTAGGGATTTTCAATGATTTTATGATTATTATGTTAATTAAGTATGGATTTATGATAATAAGTATGAAAGTGAGTGATTTAATTAGGTAAATTGTTATAAAGATTATTAAAATAGATTATATTGTAATAGGCCGGATGAATATTAAGAATAAAATAGAAAATATGTCAAATATTAATGAATGACAAACGTATGTTAATAGTGTTTAACATGAGAAGAAATAAAAGTAATGTAAAACATGAAAAATGATATAGTTAAAGTGATAAAAGACTTAAATGAAAGAAATTGAAAATTCAACGATAAATTGGAATTTTGCAAAGCATTGAGAAAAAAATTATAAAATGGTAATTTAACTATTCTAGAAACTAAATTGTAGTTTCATAAAAGTATAATGAATTAAAAATATAAGATATAGAACCAATAACAATTTTGTGAATAAACGTGAACTAAAGGGATAAAATTATAAAGCAATAAAGTTTAGGGACTAAACATAAAATTTTTCCTTGTATAAAAATTCAAGTGTGAAAAAGAGAGAACAATGGTAAATATGAATGAAAACTGTAAAAAGTAAAGTAAAAATGAAGTTTAGAATGAAAAAGGGTCTAATTGAAAAAAAAATGAAAAATTTAGGGGTAAAATGGTAATTTTTTTAAATATTAAATTTAATGAGTAAAAATGATAAAGAAAAGGGTAAAATGATAATTTAGTGAACAAACAGTCTAAAAAATGAACTTTTATGAATTAAAGAACAAAAATGAAATTTTACATGAAAAGTTAAAATATGGATCAAACTGAAATTTTATACACCATTAAATAAATGTGAAGTGAAAATAAAAAAAATTAGTGGCAAATTTATAATTAAAGTGTAAAAAGGATAATTTTTCAATTAAATAAAAAATTAAAAACTAAGCTGAAAGTATACCAAGGTAATGGTATTAATTAATAAGGAATTTATATAAATATTTTTGTAAATGAAATTGTTGAATTATGGTGAATAATTCATAATATGAGAAAAGTGACAGGAAAGTCAATTGGTAAGTGAATAAAAATGTAAAAGCACGTAAAAGTGTTAAAAACGTGAAAGTAAATTTAAAAAAAGTAAATCACTCATAAAATGGATGAGAATGATAAATATGTCAAGTGATTAATATACTAAAATGTAAAAACAAGTGAAAAGGCATATGTGTAAAATGATAAAAGAACTGAATGAGTAATGTACTAAATTAAAAATAAAGAACTGAATGAACAGTGTACTGAAATGCAAAAGTAAAATTGAAATGTCAAAAATATGAAAAATAATTCTGAAATAAGCAAAGAATGTTGCCCTTAGTAGTGGTCTAATGGTTTAATCTAACTCATAATATAATTGGCTAGCTATAAAGATACTTGTACCGCAATGCAAGTTATGGCGACTTGATTTGTTATGGTAAGATCGTAATGATCATCCATAATATCTAATCTGACTATTCTACTTTATTATGATCTGCTCTGAGGTGGATTGATCTTTTGTAATCATTTTCTATTATACTGTACTGTTGTGGACCCGTGGTATCTACGTCTCGTATATCTGATATGAAAATTTCTGTCGAAAGTGTACTGAGGACACAATGATAATAATAACATAAAAGTGTAAAATGTGATATGTGAATGAAAATGAAAGTGAAAAATGACTAATATAAAAGAAAATAAAAAATTAAGATCAATATGATAATTTACCCAAATAATGTATTTGATGGGTAAAAGTAATAAAATAATGAAAGTATATATGAGAATGATAAAATAATGAATAAAAAGTTTTAAAATAAGTCTTTGTAGTCCTGAAGGACTAAAAGGTAATTTGACCTGAAAATATTAAAACAATAACTTATTAATAATTTGTATGCGCAATAATTGATTTAAAATAAAAAAAAGTAAGGTGATAATAAAATTGTAAATAGAATGTAAAATGGCAGTTTTGGAAATAATTTAAAAATTAAGGAATATGTATACAATATGCCATAAAGTGGTGTCAAATAAGCAAATCAGCGTAAATAAATTACAAAAAAAAAAGCACCATTGTACTTTAACAAAGGTGAAGGGATTAAATCGTAAGTTAGCAAATAGAATGTTAATTGAAAAATGAATTTATGAATAAACCCCATATATTATATGGTAAGGTAGGAATCAAAAGTGAAATTTTTACACTTAAGTGAAAATAGGAACTAAATTGAAATTATTCATGTCATAATATGTATTAAAAAAATGAAAGAAAGGAAAATTTTTAAACCTTAAGAATGTAAATGACTGAAATAAGAAGACCCATTTTAAGATAAGTAATTGGATAAATGCCTAAATATCTGGATAAATGAATGTATATCTGAAAAGAACGAAGATAAATTCCTTAGCGAAACCAGAATGTGAGTAAACGTATCTGTAAGGAGTGAAAAAATTGGTATTAAAATGTAAAATGATACGAAAATAACATATTAAGAACCAAAATTTATAAACTGCATAATGAACAATAAATGAAATGTATAAATAAAATCAGTTAATAACATTAAAGTGATTAATTGTAACTGAAAACTAACATGATAAATGACTGAAAGATAAGCATAAAAAGAAAAATAATAATTGTATCCTACTGAATGATCGGAATAGTTTTACATGATTAAATTCATTCGTGCATGATTGTATATGCACATCAAAATGATAAAATAAATAGTTAATGTTAAAAAATATTCATGGAAGCATGCATGTGTGTATGTATATGTGTATGCATGCATGTATGTATTTGTATGAATGATAATTTTTGTAGAAAGTTTGGGATATATGTCCACCACTGGACATTTCACTACAAGAAAAACGCAAAATAGCGAGGACTTGGTGATTTTTCGTCGCTAAATCAGTTTAGCGAGGACAAAAATTTGTTACAAAAGTCATCATAGCTGAATGAAAATCCTCGCTAATTTTTGCAAGGATTTAGTCCCTCGCTAACTTTTGCAAGGATTAAATCCTCGCTAACTTTTGCGAGGTTAGCGAGGATCAAAGTCCTTGCTAAATTTAGCGAGGATTAAATTCCTCGCTAAGTTTTGTGAGGATTTAGTCCTCACTAAATTGTCGCTAAATTTTAACATGCATTTTATGACAAATATTATTCTTGCTAAATTTAGCATGAAATTTATCCTCACTGAATGTTGATATGAAATTTTTTATTTTCTTAATTTAATACGAAAATTTTATTATTTAAATAAAAAACTAAAAAATAACAAATTTATATTCACTCAACATTTAATAAAAAAAATATATATTAATGAATAAATTGTTATTTACAAGTATATAGCATTGTTAATAATATATCCAAAACAATACATCCATATATAACATTAACAATTAAAAGTAATAAAAAATTTAAATAATGCCAGCTACTTTTAGTTCATATGGTTGTGTAGCGATTGATTGCAGATAAGTAAGAACTCCACCCAGTGTCATTATTAGAACTTAATTTTTCAATTGTTGATCTTGAACATCTGACCAGTGTTTGCATAACTTAATACAAAAAAAAAACAACTTGACCAAACCCAGAAAAAGAACAAGTAAATTAATTTAACATAGAAAATAAACATTAATTAAACACAATTGATTAAATAAACATTAATTTAACATACAAAAAGGAAACATATTTTATCAAACAAAAATATATATGCACTTTATATTATAAAATCAAATAGAATAAATATTATTTATTAAAATAAAAATGCTATTATACTATTTATAGTTGATATAGAATGAAATATTAATAAAACTGTAATACACATTCGACATTCCCTGAAAAAACAATTGAAAATGAAATATAGAATGAAATATTAATATTATTTATTTGGCTATACATTTTCTTGTCAATGAAGTGGACTAATAATACACATTCGACATTCCCTGAAAAAACAATTGAAAATGTAACCTTCGGCAGCCTAAAAAGTGTGGAATATTTTGGATTTATTTCCTTTTAATTTCTTTTAATGCTATTTAGAATTATAATTAGGTATATTATAAAAGAAATTAGGTATTATGTATTAGGTAAATAATTAAACAAAATAATAAGATGAAACCAAGGAAAACAATCATGAATGTTATAAAGCAGAAAAAGAAAGAGAACAAAGTTAATATTACATATCGATTGATTGCTTGCCCATCATTCATAATAATGAGTGTATCTCTCCAAAGAATTTTTGCCATTTCTCACCTCTTCTCAGCTTCATCATACTGCAAGCAATAATATCAATTTTGCACGTGACATGAGGAGACCAGCAACGCCCTTTTCCACCATTACTCACAGAATAGAAAGAAAAATAAGCAGGATATTCACGAATGAAAAAATTTCAATGCTCTTACTGCTCCTTGTTGCTTAGCTTCCTCGTACCGGTTACAAGCATAAAAATTGCCTGTCTTCTCACCATGATCTGACCAAGCACCAAGGCACAACCTGCATTTACAAATTGATATTCAACAACTAATGTGTTCAATGACAGGAAAGAGAAACATTGACCAAAATAAGTATCCAATCAAAACACAATACTTGCCAGCAAAACTCAAATTTACAGGGTGGTGTGCATGTCATGTGCATACACCCTTGGTTTTTCTCAATTGGTCGCTTGCGCTTTAGACAAGGCTTCGAGTTAGCAAGTATCCTGAGATAACATCTTAAAAATTTAGCAGCAACCAGCCCAAAAGATTTAAGACAATTTACATAGTGTTCACATTTCACAGATATTCTTACAACTGTATAGATGCGAGTGGGTGTATACAATGCCATTAGTTACCATAAGGAACAAATAGAATTCATCTATAATCTATTCAGGAATGGGCAATCAGGAAACAAGTAATAAAATATATTTTATTCCTCCTTACTTCAATCAAACAACTACCAAACTGTCAAGGCCAACCTCAATCAACAAATGGAATCACTGCTCACATTTGTTACAATCACATAGCTACCGAGAGAACCATGAATGAACTTTATACCTCTCATATGAACTGCACAGTTGTAAATTTGTTGTCAATACCATATGTTCCTTCAAAAACCTGCAGACAAAGAACAGAACATAACAGAGAATGGTCAAGAGTCATTATGTAAAATCAAAGAAAATGATAAACCTCAATATGTTCATAGTGGATGGAAAATCTTGGCTATGAATCAGTAGAAGACTTCACTTAAAAACGGAGGGACAGTTAGGATATAAGCCTGGCCTCTCTATAAAGTCCAAAAAGTTTGTCAAAATTTCATCTTTACATTGGGATGAGGACGATAAATGGAAAAAAGAAAAAATCATTTCACCAAAAATTTGAGATCTTTTGAGCAAGAAAGAAAAATGAACATTAAAGTCCGCGCTTGTTTCTAACTGAAGCAAAAATAGTGGCTTTTGACTCTACATAACGCATACATTTGTGCACCTAAAACACAGAAGGGATGGACTTATTCTACATGAAAGGCACAGAACTTAATCTCGACGCTCAGATATCAAATGAAGTAACCCCGCACCCTCAGCCATTCTCTGTCCTCTTTCCAACAAAAGGCTAGGCTAATGGAAGCACAAAGAGCTGTAAAATGCAATTAGTAGGTAAGCAACCAGCCATTTTCCAGGCTAGGTTATTGCTGGTTAAAAAGACCGTGAACAGAAATTTGAGATGGAATTAACAGACAAAAAGCAACAGCAAATAGATGCCATCTAGTGGATCCCATCTTCCAGATTTTCTTTCTGCACCTTGCTCAGGCAACACTCAACTAAGCTAACTTCTGAGAGAAGCCCATGATTAGGTGCAAATAACACTCAAACAATTGAAATTTGCAAGTGAGAAAAGTAAATATCAAAGTTGCTGTAATAATTCAAAGCACAGTCAACTAACTAAATGATTTTTATATAGGGAACGAAGAAGCATGTCCGGTGCTTCTGGGGTTTTCCCTATTGATAAAGAAAAAAAAGGGTAAGCAAAGGGACAAAACACAATGAGCCCAAATATGTGATGGATGCCAGATTCTTTCATATACAAGTAAAACACACACAGGCTTAGCAAATAACAGACCTGCACAACAGCTTTCTCCCCATCAACTTCTAATTAAGACTTGACCACACCGAGTAGTTCCATCTCCCAAGCGAACTTCAAAAATCAAAATAGCCAAAAAAAAATATAAAAAAAATCGTGCTTGACAATACATTAGTAAACAAGCTAAATTTAAGCTAATTAAACTTGAACAATTAGATTTTCTCTCAAGCAAGAATAGAAAATCATCTTTAAAACAGAGGCCCAGAATTCGAGAAAAGGCTGATGATGGAGATGAAAAGGAGAACCGTAGAGATTCAAGAGGTATTGAAGCTGACCGATGAGCTGCCTAAGCATGGCCAGCTCTTCCATGCCACGGATGAGAACACGACTTAGAGAGAAAGGAGGCCACTTTCTTCGTCCCCAGAAAATGAAAAACTTAAAAACGGAAAAGGGGAAGAAGAAGAAGACGAAGAACCCACCTATAAATGTGCTTAAAGAAGCAACAATAAAGAATTTTTTTAGAGTAGCGCGGGGTTTGTCCCGCCCAAATTTTTGATCCCGCTCATATAGAAAAAGAAATTTAGGAGATTGGCGAGGACCACCATAGCTAGGGTTAATTACCTAGCTAAAATTAGCATGGAAATTTTCCTCGCTAGATGCTTCATTAAATTAGCAAGGACTTTATTTGTAGCTAAATTTCAGCGAGGGAATAGCGAGGGACATTTCCTAGCTAAATTGGAGAGGACAATAGTCCAAACTAATACATCATGAACTAAGTATCAGCGAGAGAATAGCGAGGGCTATGTCCTTGCTAAATTGGCAAGGACTACATTCCAAGCTAAATTAGCGAGGGATATGTCCTTGCTAAATGGTTAAAACTCACACCACTTTACAAACCATTGGCGAGGACCAGAATCCAAGCTAAATTATATTCTCGGGATTTATTTCTTTTATTATATAATTAATAAGAATTAATATTAATAAATGAATATAAATATAATAATTTAATTTAATTTAGATAATTTCAATAACAATAATTTAGTTCATCTAAGTTTTTATTATATAATTAATAATAATTAATATTATTAAATATAAAAATAATAATTTAATTTAGTTAATTTAATTTAATTAATAATAATATAGTTTATTTAATTTTTGCGAGGGAATTGTCCTCGCCAATTTAGCGAAGATTTTAGTCCTAGCAACTAGTTAATCCTCCCGCAAATATGGAAATAGAATTTTAGGAGATTGCCTACAAAACTTATCTCGCTAATTTAGCATGGAACATTTCCTAGCAACTAGTTAATCCTCACATGAAGATGAAAATTAAGTATCAGCGAGGGATATGTCCTCGCTAAATTGGCAAGGATTACATTCCAAGCTAAATTAGCGAGGGATATATCCTCGCTAAATTGGTGAGGACTACATTCCAAGCTAAATTAGCGAGGGATATGCCCTCGCTAAATACTTCATCTATCATATGCATCTTATTTAAATGTTAGCAAGGATTTTTGTTCTCACTAAATGCTTCATCTATCATATGCATCTTATTTAAACGTTAGCAAGGGATTTGTCCTTGCTAAATGCTTCATCTATCATATGCATCTTATTTAAACGTTAGCGAGGGATTTGTCCTCGCTAAATTAGCGAGAATTTTTGTCCTCGCTAAATGCTTCATCTATCATATGCATCTTATTTAAACGTTAGTGAGGGATTTTTTCTCGCTAAATTAGCGAGAATTTTGTCCTCGCTAAATGCTTCATCTATCATATGCATCTTATTTAAACGTTAGCGAGGGATTTTGTTCCTCGCTAAATGCTTCATCTATCTTATTTAAACATTAGCGAGGGAATTGTCGTCGCTAAATTAGCAAGGACATTATTTATCCTCGCTAAAGTTTGCGCCAAAATTTAGGCGCCAATAGTAGCGACAAATTATTGATATTCTCGCTAAATTGTTGCAAAATATATGTTCATTTGCATCCTGACCAACATTTGTGACAAAATTCATTTGTCGTCGCAATTTTGTCGCTATATCAGTGATTTAGCAACGATTTTTCTTGTACTCACTAAATTGTCGCTATTCTGCAATTTTCTTGTAGTGTTTCGATACTCAGCTCGTAGTTTGTTAACTGCGTGCAGATTATAAAGATAGAAAGTTGGTAACTAATACTATTATGTTGATCAAGTTCAAAGCGGAGTTTAAGGATGATTGTTGGCATGATATATATATATGTGTATATGGAAGATATATAGTATGAAATGTACTTATGTATTATGTTATTTTTAGTACTGTTTACCAGATGGATCTATTGTATAATACAAATGTATTTTTAATTTAAGAAAAAATTTTAGCAATCTATTTATATAGTTATTTTCGTTATCGTCTTTTTGTTGTGATATTCGATCACTGTACATTCGGTACAGCAGTATAAGAGTATTACATCTCTTTCCCTTTTTACTTCTTTTATTGCAATTTTTTAAACTCTTTAAATTTAAAATAGGATTAATAAGTATTTTTTATCACTTCAATCAGCAATTAGTATGTAAAAAAAATCACTTTTTCTTGTAATTTTTATTATTGTGCTTATTAATTTTTTAATTGATTTTTTATTATTTTATATATTATTTAGGTTTTAGAAAGTTGAATGTGTATTTTATCACCGATTTCGACTAAAATTAATAAAATAGATAATTTAAATGATAATTAATTAAAATAAAATGTTTCTTTTTTGTTATTTTTATAGTACTGATATTGAGTTAATTATACAATGGTTTCAAAATATAAAATTACATCGAAAATAATTATAAAAATTATATTTTTATTTGATTTTAAACATTATTTTTTTTTGCAATTTTAAATAAAATATAATATCATAATATAATTTATATATTTTTAATTTTTAATTTTTTATATTAAAATTATAATATGTACTTCCACTTATCCTAAAATTCTAGTTCCGCCACTGCTTTCAGCCAAAAAAATTTCAAATTAAAGATATGATTTTAGCCTATAAAAGATATAAATGTTTGCAAGTTATAATGTGTGTGCAATAAGAGTGTTGAAATTTTTGTCGGAGTAAGTAAAATTTGCTAGATCTCATCAAAAGACCAAGAAAATAAAACTACGAGTAGTACAGCTCCGGACCTGACAAGTCAAACCAACAAAATTCCTATGGTCGATTAATTTACGTGAAGAAAGGAAATGAATGAGTTATTATTTTAGAGAATTTTAATTCTAATATTTCCAAGACAATATAAAGAACAAGAAGAATAACTGAATAAGTCGCCAAGATGAAGAATAACTGAATAAATTTACTGGTAGGGTTTCACTTAGCAGCCAAACACAGCAACCTAAGAAGAGAATATTTGGTAGTTAGGATGGAACTGAAATCATGTCTTATACGACATATATTGCAAAGCTCAACACATAAAACGACAATGGTTCAGCGATCAAAACAAGGTTAAGCTTGGTTACATAACCTCGCTTTCAACAATGCAATTATATTTTATATGTAAGCCAATTCTTTTGGAAATTCCGGCGCCTCTAAATCTGACATATAATAATTCTCATAAAACAACCCGTTGGATCCTGTCCTCTTCGCCTTCTGTTGTTTTTCTTTTCTTCTTATATTCATATATAAATCTAGGCAAGATCATTCGATATTTCTCACTCTACCTAATAACTAGACAGTTAAGTTAGCTACAAACCCACCATGGTCATGGAAGCTAGTTTTCCTGCGGTGAGCAAATGTGCATCCATTGGCCGAGAAAAGCACACTGTGGTCGCCGATATGGACGGAACTTTGCTCATCGGCCGGAGCTCTTTCCCTTATTTTGCTCTAATCACCTTCGAGGCCGGTGGGGTTTTCAGGCTTCTTTTTTTGCTGTTAGCCTCGCCGTTAGCTGCACTTCTCTATTACTTAATTTCAGAATCTGCTCGTATTCAAGTTCTAATCTTTGTTTCATTTGCTGGGTTGAAAGTGGCGGATATTGAATCAGTGGCACGTGCGGTGTTGCCAAAGTTTTATTCCGATGATGTTCATCCTGAAACTTGGCGTGTGTTCTCTTCTTGTGGGAAACGGTGCGTTCTTACTGCGAATCCCAGGATTATGGTGGAACCCTTTTTGAAGGATTATTTGGGAGCTGATTTGGTATTGGGAACTGAAATATCAAGTTGTAAAGGTAGAGCTACAGGTTTTGTGATAAGGCCTGGTGTTCTTGTAGGGAATAACAAGGCTAATGCTCTTCAAAAGGCTTTTGGCGACTCACAACCAGAGATTGGCCTAGGCGATAGGCATACTGATGCTGCTTTTATGTCTATGTGCAAGGTTAGCAATTTACTCATCACAATCTTGGGGATGACATCTGATTGGATACAAGCAAAAATTGTTCTATTAAAATCCAAATATAAACATTTCTAACTTGTTTTAAATAATGGTAACCAAACATTTCTAACTTGTTTGAAATAATGGTAACAAAAGATATCAAATCAGAAAAACTATGATAGAACATTATAAGAAAAACCACACATCAAATTATTCAAAAAAAAAAAATTAACACACACTTATAAAATCAATATATCTAATCATTTAGATATCTTAACTTGTTAAAAGAAAATAATAATATATATATTCATGACTTTACTGATTTCATTGCTACTATACAACTTTTGTTGACATAGTAAATGTGACAAAGCAGGTTAATTATCAATTACAACTATGTCAACAAAATGTACTTAATTAAGGCTAACGAAATTGATCAATTCGATGTTTATATAATTTTTAAAAAATTGAGTTAGGATTAAAACTCTTATCATCTCTGATTTTAGGTTCTTCATATACATGAAATTTAATCCTCCGTGTGCTTAAATGTATATAATACCAGGAGGGTTACGCTGTGCCGCCGGAGCCAAAATTAAGGGCAGTGACAAGTGACAAGCTGCCAAAGCCTATCATCTTCCACGACGGAAGGCTAGTTCAGAAGCCGACACCATTAATGGCACTACTAATTATCCTCTGGATTCCAATAGGCTTCATTCTAGCTTGCTTAAGAATAGCAGCAGGATCACTTCTACCTATGAAAATGGTATATTATGCCTTCTTAGCACTCGGCGTCCGGGTAACAGTGAAGGGCAACCCTCCTCCTCCGGCCAAAAAATCAATAGGCCAATCCGGTGTCCTATTTGTTTGCTCCCACAGAAGCCTACTTGACCCAATATTCCTCTCCACCGCTCTCGGCCGCCCTATAGCCGCCGTCACCTACTCAGTTTCTCGGCTATCAGAAATCATCTCACCCATCAAAACCGTTAGGCTCAGCAGGGACCGAGCCACGGATGCATCAATGATAAAAAAATTACTGGAAGAAGGAGACTTAGCCATATGCCCAGAAGGAACTACTTGCAGGGAACCGTTTCTATTGAGGTTCTCAGCTTTGTTCGCAGAATTGACGGATCAAATCGTGCCAGTGGCTATGGTTAATAGAATGAGCATGTTCCACGGAACCACAGCCAGAGGGTGGAAAGGGATGGATCCATTTTATTTTTTCATGAACCCTAGCCCAGCTTATGAAGTAACATTCTTGAGCAAGTTGCCTGTGGAGCTGACTTGTAGCTCAGGAAAGCCTAGCCATGAAGTGGCTAATTATATACAGAGGGTTATTGCAGCTACACTTTCGTACGAATGTACAAGTTTTACCAGGAAAGATAAGTACAGGGCACTTGCAGGAAATGATGGCACTGTTGTTGAGAAACCTAAGCTCAAGGCTAACAAAGTTATGGGCTGCTAATGTTAAATTATTGTTTGCAGTGGGTCGTTTAATTATTTATCTGTGCCAATTTCTTGTACCTTAATTTACCCTTCAATTACCCTTTTCTGGTACCGTGTTACCATTTCAATTTGAGACATTATCACGAATGGTAAATAATAAAAGGACAAAAAATTAAATTATATTATCTGAGGAACTATCGCAACTTTAAGCTCATATATATATTGCATGTTTATGCTTTAGGCAAATCCAACTTTTTTTTTGAAAGGATTTTATTATTATTATTATATGAGTTGTGAGTTCTTCAACAAACTATCTATATCTCTTCACCCAAGAAAAAAAAAATTAGAAAAAGAAAATAATGCTTAACCATCGGACGGATATTATGAATTATAAACGCAAAACGAATAGAACGAGTCATACGTGGTGATGAATAAAAACTTGCCACCTTTTCTCTTGCTGTTAATAGTTTATGGCTCTTCCCTCTTTTCACTTTCAATTCCTATCCAAATCAAATCAAGCTCATTTCTTTTTCCTTTCAAAACTCCTTTCAGATTTTTCTTTTTCAAATTTCCTCATCTGAGTAACACAAGATTTAAGTTAGAGAAAGATGAGCATAGGGGACTCAGCTGAGCTCGAAGGAAATCTAACTCTCTCTGATCGTTTAAATGTCTTTAAAAGCTCTAAGTTTGATCCTCAAACCTACGTTATCTCTAAATGCCACACCATGAACGAGAAGGTCCTCCTCCTCTCTGTTTCAGAAAATGATTTAATTGTTTATTATTATTTTCTTATGTCAAATTTTTTTCCTATTGCAGGAAATAAGGCACTTGTGTTCTCACCTTGTTGATCTAAAGAAGGCATCTGCGGAGGAAATGCGTAGAAGTGTTTATGCTAATTATTCATCATTCATACGGTGAGCCATTGAATTCCTTAAAACAGTTTGCAAAGTTGTCAATGTGCTTTAGGTATGATCTAGCTGAATTAGTTTTCATCTTTCTCTTAATTTTTGGGATGAAAGCTGAAATGGATGAATGTTACTTTTCATATTGTTGGAATGACGACATGCAATTGAAAATTATTCTAAATATCTTCTTGACTTGTTTAAATGTATTTTGCATGGATAATGTATGCTTCCTTTAGTCCTTTAATGCCAAATGAACTTCTAGTGTATATGAGTTCTCTTTTAGCTTGTAGCTGTTTGGTAGTTATGGTTCAGCATTTTGATTTCTCCACTTCTTGGAAGGACACTGGTAGTTTGCAAGCAAGCAAGCATGTGACTTCCATTAAATGAAGATGTTTGCCCCTTACAATATAATCCTGCCTTGTGTTTCCAGTAATAATCTGCATCTTTTTCATTTGCAGCACATCGAAGGAAATTTTAGCTCTTGAGGGGCATCTTCTTTCCATGAAGAATCTCCTATCTACTCAGGCAGCTCTGGTTCATAATTTAGAAGAACATGTTCGTATTGATTCGTTGTTGGCAGATTCTGGACACTCACTAGCTGAGGATCTAGATGATTTTGAGAATAGGGAGCTTCCGAAAAGGGAAGATTGGCTAATAGAATTCTTGGAAAACCTTGAAGTTCTATTGGCTGAAAAGAGAGTGGATGAAGCTATGGAAGCCCTTGAACAAGGAGAAAAATTAGCAAAAGAAGCCAATAGGAAGCACGCGTTGAGCCCCACTGCACTCATTACATTGCAGAATGCCATCAGAGAACAAAGACAAAAATTAGCTGATCAACTTGCAGATACAACTAGCCAACCTTCTACGCGCGGAGTAGAGCTTCGTTCAACTGTTTTAGCTCTGAAAAAACTTGGAGATGGTCCCCGTGCCCACACTTTGCTGCTTAATTCTCACCAACAGAAGTTGCAGGCTAACATGCGAAGTCTTCCCTCAGCCAATGGAGCAGTATATACAGCTGCACTTTCACAGCTTGTCTTCTCAACCATTGGACAAGCTGCAAGTGATTCCTTGGCAGTGTTTAGAGAGGAGCCTGCATATTCTTCTGAGCTTGTAACTTGGGCTGTCAAACAGACTGAGCTTTTATCTCGTCTTATGCAAAGAAATGTTCTAGCTTCATCAACAACTGCACGGAATTTAAGGGTTGCTTCTGAGTGTGTTCAAATATGCTTGGGTTATTGTTCTTTGTTAGAAGCTCGTGGATTGGCCCTTTCTCCCATCTTGTTCAGAACTTTTAGGTTCAACGTCGAGCAAGCATTAAGTTCCAACTTAAAACGAATTGAACAGACAAGTGCTGCACAAGCTGCTGCGGATGACTGGTCTCTTGTTCATCAACCTATTGGTGGGCGTCCTTTATCTTCTACTTCATCCGTTGGTAATGCAGTACAATCGAAGCTTTCAAGTAGCGCTAATCGATTCAATTCAATGGTTCAGGTGACTAATTTAACTGCCTCCTTAGTAGGATCACAGCATTAGAAGAACATGGCATCTTTATTTGACTTTTTTTCTTCCTTAAAATGTTTTTTTATTTCTTTATCATCCAGCAACTGCCCTTACTTGCTTGTTATCTGAAAGCAATTAAGCCCAGTTGATCCATATTATAGGATGTAAAATGCTTTATCCTCATTTTCTCTATTTGTAGAAGTTTTGACTAAATAAATTCTTGGTTGTCCTAGTTCAGGAATTTTTAGAAGATGTAGGGCCGCTTGAGACCCTACAGCTGGACGGTCCTGCACTGGAAGGTGTTGTACAAGTGTTCAACTCGTATGTAAATTTGTTAATTCGTGCATTACCAGGTTCAGAAGAGCATGAAGACCACTTGGAAGGCTCTGGCAGTAAGATTGTGAGGATGGCAGAAACTGAAAACCAACAGATAGCTTTACTAGCTAATGCATCATTATTGGCAGATGAGCTGCTCCCACGTGCTGCCATGAAGCTTTTGCCAGCGCCTAATAAAGTTGATGAACGACCAACAAAAGCTTCAAATAAGCAATCTCGTCTCCCAGACCAAAGGGAATGGAAGAAGAAACTTCAGCGCTCAGTTGATCGCTTACGAAATAGCTTCTGCAGGTTACATGCTCTTGATCTCATCTTCACTGAAGATGGGGACGGTCGTCTCAATGCAAGTATATACATAAGCCTGGATGATCAAATGGATGAGCCTGAATGGTTCCCATCTCCAATTTTTCAGGTAGTTTTTTTCCTGAGTTGCAATGATCTGTTTGGTCTTTGATCTGAGATAGCACCTTTTGCTCGCTCTAATTGCTTCTCAGAGAACTATATCCGTAAAAGTTGGTTCCATCCCTGAATTTCTTTTCAGGAAATCTTCCTGAAATTGAACGAGGTGGCGTACATGGCAAACGAAATATTTATAGGCAGAGAAAGGTTTGCAACAATTATAGTAATGAAACTCGCAGAGACACTGATGCTTTGGCTTTCAGAAGATCAAGCCTTCTGGGAAGACATAGAGAAGGAAGCAAAGCCTTTAGGTCCTTTTGGCCTCCAGCAGGTACATTTATAAACAAGAAATTAACTATTTGACTTCTTTCTGTTGGCTACGTATTGTTTTGCCGAAATTTTCTCATAATTGATTAATGCTTAATGCAGTTTTATCTGGATATGGAGTTTGTATTGCTCTTTGCATCTGAAGGTCGTTACTTATCTAGGAATTTACATCAAGTGATCAAAAATATCATAGCAAAAGCAATTGATGTGGTGTCTGCTACTGGACTAGATCCCAACAAGTAAAAGAAACTAACATTAAACTTTATCCTTTAACGTTACTCCATGAACGTGATTAGTAAGTCAATATGTGACACTGTGTGACAATAAACATTTTTTTTGTCAGTATATTGCCGGAGGATGACTGGTTTGCTGAAGTTGCTCAAATTGCTATCAAAATGTTGACTGGGAAAGCAAACTTTGGGAATGTAGAAGAAGAAGAAGAAGCTACTAGCCCAATTGCATCCATGTCTCATGGAAGTAATTAAGTTCAGACATTCATCGGTTTAAGGAAGATTTTTTGTGATTGCTATTAGATTTCAATTGGTTAGGATGAATATGTAATAAGTATGCATCTCTGCTCTGAGTTCCACATTCTTGATTCTCTCATATGTTTCGGTAGATACAGTACATAGTCAAAATGTGCAGCTTCTTTTGGCTGAAATATTGCTTGTTTATTAATTCTGCAATTCTGTTTGCCCCATGCAGCTGTTTGTGATTGAATTGGTTCATGAATTTACTCGTGAAGCTGAAACTAAAACAAAGTCCAGATTGAAAAAGCTCGAGTACATCTAGCTTGCTAAAATATATAGGCCAACCCATGATTAAAGTATTGGCTCTGTAATGGAAATAGTGTCCTAGAAAACAAACACAAAGATGCCATTGTCCTCACAAAGAAACATTATAATTAATTGTGGTGTCTGGTTAAAACCTTAAAACTCTGAGGCATTTTCTTAACCGCCCTCTAGATGTGAATGTGATTGTCACCTGTGTTGAATGATTTCTGGGTCAGCTTGCACAATTTCAGAGCTGACATTGTGACGCTAAAAGCAATTGTTAGTTTGGACAATTACCAAAAAGCGGGTTAATTTTATCTATGCTCATTAAAATTTGACGATTACAATATTATAATCACATCAATATAATTTATAATAAAAAAATAACTCAAATTTCATTTTATAATAAAAAAACCATAAAAATCAAAAAATTAAAAATTCGGTCACCAAAAAAATAATCTAACTTTTATTTTGATTTATTATTCAATTTATTTATTTTTAATGATGCAGTTTATAAAATATCAAATCAATTGTTTCTCGATTTATATAACATTAATTCAATCAAAATAAAAGAAAAATTATTTTTTCAACCGAATTTTTAATTTTTTGATTTTTGTAATTTTTCTGTTATAAAATAAAAATTTAATTATTTTTTAATTATAAATCATAATACAGTGATTATAATATCACATACCACAAATTTTAATGATAACCTAAAAACCCTCGTAAAGCAGGGGGGGAGGCAACTAAAATTGGTCTAAAGTTGCCTTTAGAATATATATATATATATATATATATATATATATATATATATATATATATATATATATATATATAGATATTAGTAAAATCATTTGCCTTTTATTATGAGTGTCCAAAAAGTTGAAGAGACCACTCAATCCCCTAAAATTAAGCCATTAAAAATGACCATTTAAAAAAAAATCTAATTACAATAGATAATTGGAAATGGTGGGACTATTTTATAAATTTGATTTACCGTCTACAAACAAATAAAAAAACGTAGATATGAGTTTTCGATAATTTATGATGTCTTTGACCATACACTATCAGTGAGTGGATGATACCTAGGCTTAAATCACCATTCAATAGGAATATGGCATTTCTATAAATAAATAAATAAATAAAATAAAAATAACTATATAAGATTCCATTAAAAATAAAAAATGAATAACTATGCAAGCCGCACAATTTTGCATCTCATTATTTTATTTATAGATTATTGAGATAAAACATACACTTCTCCCTGAGTTATTATTATTTATTAAATTTTTCTCATAAACTCATGGAATTCCATGTTATATTAACGGCTGAATTTATTAAAAATATTAAATTAACCACTTAAATTTATTTAAAATATAAAAAAATACATTATATACTATTAAAAATATTAAATTATCCTCCAAATTTTATTAAAAATGTTAAATTATTTTCATGCTGTTGTTTGTCTTTCACATGTTATTTATGAACTGATATATGTCATTATAGAAAGATAATATGATATTTTTAACCAGTTTAAGAAAGTAATATGATATACAATTAATTTAAACAAATCTAATAAATAATAATAATAGTTTACTGAAAATTTTATATATTAGCGCTAGATTATTTTTATCTACTTTGTCACGATTAATAAAATAATACCCGGAGGTTCCCAAAAAAATTAAAGAAAAAAAGTTTACGGTCTTGAACCTTGAGGTTCTAAAGAAAACTGACAATTGTAAGATCCTTGTTAAGCTCAAAATTTTCAATAAAGGACAGGAACTCAGATTTCTGAAACATAGAAGCTTTCAAAAGTACATTAGGACCAGCACCGGTCTAAGAACATGGGAGTTATAAAACCTGCTTCCTATTCACAGACATGTGCCTTGATTTTGGACTGCCCCCATTTACCAAATTCATGCAGTTATTAATTATAATAATTTAAAAAAAATAATAATAATAATTTGATTAAGTAGTATACATAGAATCTCAGTTTAAGAAAAAAAAAAAAGGGTTTTTGGATTTTTTGAAGAGTACAAAAAGGGTAAAGGAGTAGTTTAGTAAGTTTAAAGCTATTGGGTTAGTAAATCCTGCCCATGTCTTAAAATAATGTTTATTTGCATATAATCTTTGTTCTCCATTTGACCCACTCTTTATGCAATCACAAAGGACATCATAATTCAGACATATTCATGCTTTTTCAGCATTACTAACTGTAAAGGGAAAAAGCAAAACTGACTCTTTACTTTATTTTTGACTCTTTATTGTTCTGATCAATATTAAGATTGGGATCTTGAACTTAGATTAATTTCCTCAAATATATCAGCAAATCACCAGTCTTGCTAAAATGGCTTATCAGCTGCTATGCTTTCTTGTTTTATTCACCATCACAACATTTGCTGATAGAACATGCAATCCCAATGATCTGCAGGGTCTAGTTGGTTTCAAGGCCGGAATCCATGGCGATACTTCCAACAGATTATCGAAATGGCTTGGTCATAATTGCTGCGTATGGGAAGGCATTAGCTGCGAAAATACAACTGGTAGTCACAGAAATCAATCTTCCAGGATTCATTTCCTCCAGTGACTTCATGTTCCAATCCGAAATGCGTGGATTGCTGTCTTCTTCTATATTATTTATCAGCTTTCTTGAAGTCATTGATCTCGGTGGCCTAATAGGCCTCGCAGGAACGATCCCGCCAGCGATTGGTTTTCGCCTTCCAAAGCTGCGAAAGCTGTACTTGTATGGCAACAAGCTCAGTGGACAAGTGCCTGATAGTATCGGTAAGCTGTCAAAACTTGAACAACTTCATCTGCATGAGAACCAGTTGTCTGGTTATCTCCCTTCTAGCCTTGGCAATCTTAGCAACCTTAATCAACTGCTGCTGTATTCGAATCAATTCACTGGTGTAATACCTGATTCAGTTACTAACTTGAAAAATCTAATGCAATTGAATCTTCACAGCAATGCACTAACTGGTCATATACCAGAAAAGATTGGTGAATTGCAGACGTTGCGGAAACTTGATCTGTCGAGCAATCGCTTGAGAGGGAAAATTCCAGTTTCACTGACCAGTTTGAATGCCATACCAGAGCTGTATTTGGATACAAATAATCTTGAAGGAGAAATCCCATTTCCATCAAGATCTGATCAATTGTCTTCTCTTGCCTTCCTTAGACTGAATGATAACAGTCTTAAGGGAAGGATACCGGAAAATATCAGGTCCCTGGTTTCCCTCCAAAGAGTTTCCCTAGCAAACAACAAGCTCGAGGGTCCAATTCCTTCCAGTTTGGGTAATCTAGCAGGTTTGACAGAGCTATATCTCAATGGAAATCTGCTATCAGGCCAAATACCGAAATCAATCAACCAACTCTCTCGCCTAATTCTCTTGAACTTGTCTCATAATTCGATTCAAGGTCCTTTGCCTCACGATATTTCCTTGCTCCAAAATCTCCAAACCATAGATTTGTCATTCAACCACTTGAATCTCATCGCCTTCCCAAGATGGCTGGCAGAAATGCCATCTCTTTCCAGGATATACTTGGCAGGGTGTGAAATCCATGGAGAAATTCCAGACTTCTTGCGAGTAACACCAAGTCCGTTACAAGAACTGGATTTATCATCTAATTATCTCACTGGAAGCTTTCCAGCATGGATAGGAAGCCTCACTCAGCTCTACTCATTAAATCTCTCGAGAAATTCTCTTGCTTCAGGTATTCCTGATTCAATTACAAGCTTGCAGAATTTGGGAGTTCTTGATCTCCACTCAAACAAGCTGACAGGCCCCATAAGTAAAGTTCTTGAGGTGGGAAATGCATTTCCTGATGGCTCACTTGGATATATTGATCTTTCTAATAACAAATTTTCTGGCAGCATTCAACAAATTGGAGTAGGAGCTCAATCTGGGATACAGTATCTCAATTTGTCACATAATTTTCTAGAAAGCTGGGTACCGACAACCATAGGGAGATTAAATTTACTGCAGACTTTGGATTTGAGTTGCAATAGTTTCAGTTTCAACTTGCGAGAAGCTTTAGCAAATTTGAGCACATTAGAAAGACTGAAGCTGCAGAAAAACCGTTTCACTGGCAAAATTCCATTTGGATTTCTGAAGCTAAGAAAGCTGAAGGAACTGGATTTATCGGACAATCGTCTGGTCGGTGAAATTCCGACAGGTAAACCTTTAAGTGAGTTCCCAGAGACCTGTTATTCTGGAAACATAGGCTTATGTGGGAAGCCTCTTACTCCTTGTAAGGCTTGAGGTTTCCTGATGCTAAATATAAAATATGAAGAAAGTAGTAATCTTAGGAATTATTGTACGAAATGAAACAAAAATTATTTTTTATTTTACGAGTTGCTCTCTCTCTCTTTTTTCCGGTCGTTCCTCTCTGCCCCTCCACAATTGCCATAAAATAATAATAATGATTTTATTCTGAGAAAATATCAGCATCCCTGTGGTAAATTGAACAATTAAACAATACATGTCCACCTGATTCTGTTAGATTCTTATGCTAATGAACTTTTTTCCTTCGTAGCTGTTGAGATGAATTACAGAATTGCACAAAAGATGAATAAAGACTGATAAAAAAAACTCTCTGAGAATTAGCCTTGTTAAATACAAGTCCTACATCATTTAAGCACTTACAGCATCAAAGGGATCTTGATTTAACCCCAGTTGATGGTATTTCATGTAATCAATTCCATTTAATCGTATGCAACATAAGATCTGCTCTGGCAACTCTTCCGCTTTGCTCCCCTGTTTTATTATAATAAACAAGGCATATCAGATTTCAAGGTCCAAAACAACTAAAAACAGATGAACTCCCAAATAGCTGAGAACTTCCTTTCTTCTCGAAAAAGAAAATTCATATGAAAAGGGGACAATTTTACCTGTATCGTGAGGCCAACATCCAGCATACATATTTTAAGTCTATCTAGGAATGCTCCAAAACCTTTCCTAGAAATGTAACTGAATCTGTGCATGTCTATTACAATCTCGAAGTAGTTTTCTCCCTGGAAGGAAAAAATAATTGCTTTTTATAAGAAGGAAAGCACATTAAAACATTTGCCACACAAAATATGAAGATCGAAAGCTGTTTAGCACAATTCATATCTCATTACATTATTTTTAAGAAACACAGCAATGGAATAGCAACTTGAGAATTGGCCATCAAAAATCCTAATGCACCGAAATAATCAAATTTGTAAGGTTATATATTAGGTATTTATGATTATATGTGCTAAAGAATTCATATTTCTTAAGAGATATCTGCCTAACCATGAAGGAAAAATCACTGCTCAACAAGGGCACAGATGAAACTCATACTCGAGAGCAGCATATGTAAAATTTAAAGTCAACTAACCGAGTAAAATTCATGCTGTGGGCGTGAAAGAACAGGTTTTTCATTGTATGCCTGCATAAGCTTCCTCTCTGCAGCACTTAAATGAAGATCTTCGACATTCACAACTCGACCCAAGATCTTCAACCTTTCTCGAAAGGGTACAATTGTATCTGTAGTGAATCCTTTAACTTTTTCAACTTCATCATCAATTAACCGCTGTTCAGAACATGATTGATAATGTAAGTAAAGGCATCGACAGGAAATAATAACACTAATTGACAAATTCTTATTTTTAAACGTGACATATTGCAATCAAAATAAAAAAAAATAAAAAAAAAAAGGATCCCGTCATACTCTGATACTTTCTTGAAAATGGATTGGAAGTTCCTTCAAATAACTCTCAGAAAGCTTAAAATACAAAACAAAACTCATTCCTTCTCCATCAATTTCACTCTGAAAAAGTGTGGCATTATACAATGGTACCTGCACAACCCACACAGGAAAAAGGAAAAAAAAAGTCAGACTAGGGATATTATGAAAGGAAAAAAGAAGAAGAAGAAGAAAAACTTAATTTCTCAGTTATGTCCTGCACATGAGAATTACGAATGCAAAGTAGTAAACATACTGAGAGTGAGAACAAATTAGTAGTTCTGAAGTCAGGATACCTGAACATTTACAACAAGAATAGCTGGCAGCTTCCCAGAAGAATTAATAACGGGAAGCTCCACAAACCGAGCAATATGGTCAATTTTTCGCGGAGTTAAAAATACATCAACACCAAATGGGTAATATGCAGCATGGTTAGAAGCAAATTCTTTCTTCTTGTCCCTGGCATTCAGAAAATAAGTGAATTAGAAAACAACTCCTTGCAAGAAGATAGCTAATTTAGATCTAAACTTAGGGCAGACTGTGCTAACTTATACACATACAGACTATATGCATTTAAGTATGTAGGTACAACAGTAAAATTCCATCTAACCTGAAATAGTTCTGTCCCCGTACTTTGAAACTGCCCGGTTCTATATGGGACCAACAATCGAGCATTTTCTTTTCTAGTGGACAAAAAGGTACTTGAGAACCTGCTACTGGTCTCTGCAGAATTGGCTTCGAAGAAACTGAAACCATTAAAAAAAAAAAAAAAAAAAAAGAGGAAGAATAAATTAGGCACTAAAAATACATAAACAAAAGCCATTGTTTGCAAGTGGTGCAATGGTAATGCTTATTCTATTTCTAAAGTTTATTGCATGATTGGAAAGTATTCAACATGAAAACTATAGAGCAAATGTTACTGGACAATCCAACCATAAACTTTATATATTCTGCAAACTGTAAATTTAACAGATGACAGTAATGGGTATAAGGTATGTGACCCTATCAATGAGATACCACAATTACTAATAATAAGATCATTCACAACTTGAAACTACAGCTCCACAAACTTTAGCTATGTAGAGTCCTTAAAACTAACAAATCAAATTCTTTATGCCTTTGTGCATTAATTGTAAGAATGATATAACGACAATTAAGCTTTTTTTTTTCTCTTTTTCCTCCACAAGAAAAATATTACATTCTAAATGCTTGAGTTGGAATACTTACAATATGGAAACTTTCAGAGTTGACCGTAAAGTACTTACATAGAGCATTATTAGGATGGCCTTCTTTCCATTTGAATGAAAGTTTTAATGCAGCCTTTTTCCTTGCACTCGGAGGGCTAGAGCTCGATGATCTTCTCTTTTCAACCGGTTGAAAGTTCGAAGCAAGACAAGGCAAACAGTTTCCTGCATGAATTCCACAATTGTCTAATAACCCTTCCCCCCTACCAGCATTATCATCTACAGAGGATGCAATTTCATCCACATATACGGGTCGCTTCGCTTCATTAGAAGGTCCCTCGGATTTTGATAGGGTATCTGCATCGCCTGAGTTGAAGAATTGATTACTAGAACATCTAGCAGCCTCGCTCATGGAGTTCCAAGCAGAGTTTCCTGTATAATCTGCCACCTTTCTCTGATCACTTGCTGAGGATTGTTGATTATTTAAATGTTCGGCATGATTCGTGTCTCTATTAAATGTATTAGCTGATGCCGGTAAACCGTCAAACCCATTTAAAGATAACATGTCTGCAGACATTGAACAAATTCACAAATAAAAAATATAAATTCAGCTATCCATCAGCATATATAAAAATTCTTAAAAACATAAATGCAACAGAACATAGAATGTATAAAAAATCTTACCATCCGGCACACTCTCAAAATCTTCATCACAATCAGACTCAAATATTGCGATGGAATCAAACCATGACTCTTCAATACTTCCTGCTGTCGTTGCAGTGTAAAATTAAACAAGTCAGATATACATTGATGTCAAAATAAAAGAAAGAGATACTTCATCTATAAATATCCATGGTCTATTTGTGGAAGTCCACCATATTGCCAAATTGGGAAGAGTTTAACAAAGCACAGCTGTCAAAGTCACCTCAAAAAGATCATAAAGAACCAAAAAAAAATAAATAGCACATTGGCTTAAAAATCAAAAAGCCATTGACACGGGCATTGAAGCCCATTACATATGCTGTGCAATCAATTCTGCACGAATTGGTAACAAAACTATACTAGGAAAGTCTATCTCGCGAAAAATACTTCAAAAGATCAGAAACCAATCTGCCAAAACGATGAAGTTGAAATTGGTAAAATCTTCAGCTAATTGCAACAAAAACATCAGAGGGCAGAAAGTTGGCCTTTGGCCTGGCATTTAAGTTGGAACCATGTCCGTATCCACATCGTTTCAAGGAAATGATAATGCTTCCAAGCTATTATGATATCAAAACTCCGCATAAGGATCAGAGCAGAAGGTATTGTTTATGACACGCATGCCAACTTTTTATCGTCACATTTAACAATAGAACACTAGTCATTGTAAAAGAAAAGCACAAAGTACCCACATTTCAAGCAAAAAGATTAACCACATTAAAATCATTAACCAAAACTAAACTATATACAGTTAAATTCCAAACCAACAAACACTAAAATCAAACAAATCATCCAAACAAAAAGAGACCCCAAGAAAATGTTAAGTCAAACATAGAAATGATTCCAAGAAAGGGGGTAAAAGGAGAAGAACTCTGAGCACAAAACAACAAGGCAAGTAGAGAGGGGTTTCTATGTGGACCTTGAAAAGTGGGGTTAGAGAAAGAGGAGCGACGATCAGGTGGAGGAGCAGAAGCAGAAGAAGGCCTATCAAACTTATCAATTGATCCGTCAGATAATCTTGAAGATATTCTTCCCTTGATCGCTTTCTTCTTTTTGCGTAGCTTCTTCTTTGAGGACCTTAATCTCCCACCTACACACCCTTCTGGGGTTGATACACATCCCCCCATTTCTCTCTCTTTCAAAGAGATCAGAAGGTCTCCATCTTTAAACCCGACAAACAAATTCTATTACCAGTCTTAAAGAAGGAGAAAAACAACGAAAGCGAGAGAAAACCCAACTCCTAGATAGAAAATAACATTAAAAATTATACATTGGGAAGGCTATAAGCAACAACAACTACCATTTCTAGACTTTATTGCTTTCTGGGTTTTCAGAAAGAGGAGGGAAAAAAAAAAGAGAAACTCATTTGTATTTGTAATCTAAGCTAGGATAATTAAAGATGGTTTATTTCATCTTTGCCTTTCTTTCTGTAATAAAACCAAAGTCTTTTTTTTATGAAATTAAACGAAAAAGAAATTAAAAAAAAAAAGGAAATAGAAACGCAATGACGGCAGTTTGTGTTTGTTGTTTGTTCTCTGCATAAGGCATCCAGTATGGCGTGTAGGACCCATTCATCGTACTGATTTTTCCACGTGGCTTGATATTATTAGCCTAGATTAATAGTTTAGACGTGTTTGTGCGTGTGGTTGTCTTTGCTCTCTTATTCTTTTTTTTTCTTACACTTATTTTTCTTTTTCTTTTCTTTTATTTTTTATTTTTATTTTTCAAAATTTATACTTTTTACCCTGAAACTTATTTTTCTTTTTCAGAATAGTTCATGTTTCATAAATCACTTGGTATAAAATTCTAATATTATTTTCTTCATGCCTACTTCTTACTGTATGAATTTAAAATAATTAATGATAAACAAAAATAAACTTAACTTAACAAAAATTTAGAGC
>JBBPFJ010001080.1:0-27362 GCA_037975025.1 Excoecaria agallocha
AAACCGTCGCTAAAAATAGCTGTTACGATGGTCGCTAAAAGCACCAAGACTGTAGATTTTTATAGAGACGCGTCCTTCTTTGAAACTTTTTTTTTTGGTGACGGATTTCTTTGGGTCTGAAATCAGTTAATTCAACGGATAAGGAAATGGCAACAGATTATTCGCTAGTCTTATATTTTATTTTATTTTATATTTCTAGTAGATAAAAAAGCTGACAAAATTTTTTAAATATAATTGATCATCTAATCGTTTACTTTTTTTTTTTTTTTTTGCGGCCCTATTTTGTTTAGCTTGTAATTAAGTACAGCTAGTATTTGAATACACAACTAATATATATAGCTGATATCTGATTAACAAAGTGTTTGATAAAATACAACACTACTTAAATCGGAATGGATGTAGACCAGCTCGAACATCATAAAAGAATTTGCAAGCCCACTTAAGCCACCATATCAAATTCACACTTAATCAATCCTAACTAATTATCTGTCTCAATAAAGTCTAATTGATCTGTGTTTTGTTCAGACGGATGTATGAACTATAATAATAACCAAAATTCAACTATAAATGACCTAAATGTAAAACAGTAACAATTTTAAATAAATATCAATTTATCATTAAATTGATTCTTAAATTTATTTGAACCTAGTCTAGTATAAACATTAAGAAAAAAAACCTTCAGTTAAAAAAGTTAATCTTCATTATAATCCCTTTCAATTATTGTAGGTCAAAGTTTCTCTCTGCTTTTATATTATGTAAAAAGTTAGAGAATTTTATATTTCAATTATTTTCCATTTCCAATGATAAATTAAAATATGATTAAATTAAAGAGTTATTCTTATATGAGATTGCTTATAATTCAAACCAATGGCAACCTGGAACATTAGAAAAAAAGTACTTGGAAGAAGCTCAATTGGTGCAATAATATGAAGGTTATTAGGCAATATATATACTCTGTATTTTATTATTAGTGTCTCTTGTATAGGTATACACCTGCAGTCTTTTACTTCAGCTCCACTATGTATTGTACATGTATAAATATACTCTGCCACATCAATAACAGATGAATGATTGATTTTCCTCACATGCTATCAGATCCAAAGTAACAACCAAAAACAAAACAAATTAGAAAGATAAATGTGACCATCGCTGCACCTCCTCTCACCACCACGAGTTATCACTCTTTTTCGGTTAAGCTCACCGGCAAGAACTATCTTGCTTGGAAAACCCAATTTCTTCCCTTATTAAACTATCAAAATCTTACTGGTTATATTGATGGATCTCTCCCATGCCCAGCCTTAGAAATCGCTCACCCAGACAAACCCACAGAGATGATCTACAATCCTGCTCCTCTCAGAGGAGGTTTTTCCGTCACTGGATTAACATCCTCCGCTGCAGTCTTGAGTGCTCTTGCCAATGCCTTTGGCGCCATCTACCACAACAAACAGCTGCAACTGAACATTGAGTTAAAAGAGTTGAAGAAAGGAGATCTCTCTGTCTCTGCCTACCTTTAGCACGCCAAATCTCTTGTTGATGAATTGGCCTCTGCTGGTCGTTTCATGACCACAGCTGAGTTCAATGCCATTGTATTTCGTAATATTGGAAGTGAGTATCATCCGATAATTACCGCATTAAATTTAAGACCTGATCCTATTTCTTTTAATGAACTCTATAACCATCTTCTTTCTCATCAGATTTTGATCAAAAGTCACCAAGAGCCACCCCACGCCCAAGTTTCCCAATGTAGTAATTCATCTATGCCAGCCTTCTCTAGACATAATTCAGGTCGGACTCAAAAACAGAACAGGGGTCCATGCCAGATTTGTAATCTTCGAAATACAATAGCCCCACCGCATCTTTCACAATCTCACTTTGCGCAACAGTACGCCTATCCTCATCAATCCTGCAATGAACTGATGCACCTATAGGTTGTTGACACCAGACCTGCAAGCTCTTTAAATTGCTCAACCGTATCCTGGCACTGATAAGATCCGTATTGGTAATGCATATTTCTCATGTTGGCAAAGGTGTTTTATCTCTTACTTCCAGTCATCTTAAACTCAATGAGCTTTACACGCCTTCTCTAAATAAAAACTTACTTTTTGTCTCTAAATATAAACTTACTTTCTGTCTCTAAATTTACACGTGATAACCATTTCTATATTGAATTTTGGCCACACTTCTTTCTTGTTAAGAATCAAGTGACCAACAAAATCCTCCTCAAGGGTCGGAGTGAAACTAGTCTATACGTACTCCTACTTACTGCTGGCAAAGAGGCAAATGTTGCAGCCATTTTTTCCTTTCAAAACTGGCATTGCATGGCTATTGAGTGTTTTTATCTATAATCAACAAAAATTGAATCATATACGAATACCTTTAATTACAGTTTTCTTTAATTGATTTCTCTCAAATTAATTTTTGGTATTTTTATTTTATTAGTTTTATTTAGAATTCAGTATTCAAATATAAAATCTTCCATCTTTTATTTTTCTTTTGTTATTTTTTAGCTATTTAAAGAATTAAAATTCGATAAATCCATGCGAATTTAACTATTTTCGTTATTATTTACAAGTTAGTTTTAATGCTGAATAGAAATTTTATTTTTGTTAATTTTCAATGGGGATCGGTTGGCAATTATCCCACACATTCAGCCTTCTGGAATCAGCGGCTGTATATTATAATAAATAGGTGCCTGACATTGCCTTATAGCGTAGGCTAATATTAGTACAAATTCCATGATTCATATAATTATTTATATAGCTTAAAGCCATAAACATTGACCTTAAATCTATTTCTCCATTAAATTACAACCATCCACCAAACTCATGAGCCACGACTTCAAATTAACAGCTATTCATTCGATTCGGGGCATATGTAAAATTAACGTCAAAGATTTTTCCAGCTATTTTTGCTTAATTATTTACATAGCAGCGTGCACATGTGGGTCAAATTTTGCAAATATTTAAACTTAAAATATGCTTCATTTTGCTCTATAAAAACCCTAAGATTACCATACATTTCTCATCAATCTCTGACATATAATAAAAGCTTACTTGTATCCAAGAAATAATTTTTAGAAATGGGTTCAAGAGGAGTAGCCTCAATTGCCTTGCTCCTTTCACTCAATTTGCTATTCTTCACAATGGTGAGCTCAGCAAGTTGCCCAATTGATGTACTTAAGCTGAAGGTATGCGCAAATGTGGCAGGGATAATTCAAATCCCACCAAGTGAGCAATGCTGCAGTTTACTTGGCAATCTGGTGGCTCTGGATGCTGCTGTTTGCCTTTGCACTGCCATCAAACTTAATGTTTTGGGCTTAATTCATCTTAACCTTCCTCTTGACTTGTCCTTGTTGCTCAACAGCTGCGGCAAGCACCTCCCTGCAGATTTCCAGTGTCCTCATTAATTGCTCCATATTCTTTCTATTTAATTTTATTTCGTCCATTTTCTAGCCATGTTCTTAAATTTTATTTGGTGTGGGATGTTTCTTGATTTGGCCTTTAAGTATGCTGAGAAACTACTGAATGAATAATTCCGATTTTGTTCTTGATGGATAAGGAAGGCTTCTTTGCCTTAATCCCCATAGTATGTGTCATTTCAGCAAGTTATTTTTTACTGATTTCACTTGTGCAATTTGCGTCTGTGTGTGTGGTTTCCAAGAACTTGAGATATGAATATCCATCAAAAGACTTGTATCAATTGATCATGAAAAAAATAATAACAAAAATGAAATATATTATTTGAAGATGAGAAACTTATTAATATATCTATCTGCAAATGTTTCTTCATTTATTGCAACAAAATTGGGATGGATATTTAACTCCATTATAGGTTTAGACAATAAACCGTCGCTAAAATAGCTGTTACGATGGTCGCTAAAAGCACCAAGCTGGTAGATTTTTATAGAGACGCGTCCTTCTTTGAAACTTTTTTTTTTTTTGGTGACAGATTTCTTTGGGTCTGAAATCGGTTAATTCAACGGATAAGGAAATGGCAACAGATTATTCGCTAGTCTTATATTTTATTTTATTTGATATTGCTAGTAGATAAAAAAGCTGAGAAAACTTTTTAAATATAATTGATCATCTAGTCGGGTTCTTTTTTTTGCGGCCCTATTTTGTTTAGCTTGTAATTAAGTACAGCTAGTATTTAAATACGCAACTAATATACAAAGCTGATATCTGATTAACAAAGTGTTTGATAAAATACAACACTACTAAAATCGGAATGGATGTAGCCCAGCTCGAACATCATAAAAGAATTTGCAAGCCCAACTAAGCCACCATATCAAATTCACACTTAATCAATCCTAACTAATTATCTGTCTCAATAAAGTCTAATTGTTCTGTGTTTTGTTTAGACAGATGTATGAACTATAATAATAACCAAATTCAACTATAAATGAGCTAAATGTAAAACAATAACAATTTTAAATAAATATCAATTTATCATTAAATTGATTCTTAAATTTATTTGAACCTAGTCTAGTATAAACATTAAGAAAAAAAAAACCTTCAGTTAAAAAAGTTAATCTTCATTACAATCCCTTTCAATTATTGTAGGTCAAAGTTTCTCTCTGCTTTTTTATTTTGTAAAAATTAGATAATTTTATATTTCAATTGTTTCCATTTCCAATGATAAATTAAAATATGATTAAATTAAAGAGTTATTTTTATATGAGATTGCTTATAATTCAAACCAATGACAACCTAGAACATTAGAAAAAAGTACTTGGAAGAAGCCCAATTGGTGCAATAATATGAAGGGTAGTAGGCGACATTTGCCTGTTCATTCTTGTTTATGTAGATGACATTCTCATTATTGGAAATTCTGTTCATGCTGTTGCTAGTGTCATTACCAAGTTGCAAGCTGAATTTCCAGTCAAAAACCTTGGGGAATTATCATATTTTATGGGTATTGAGGTTGTTCGGTCCACTGAAGGCATCTTTCTCTCTCAACATAAGTACTTAAGTGATCACACATAATGAATACATAATTTATTAAGATACGTGAATAAAAAGGTCAACTTCACTAGTATTTAGAAGTAAATTATATTTAGTTAAATATAAGTATAATAAGATTACACGTAAAAAATGCAATTATAATAATACGATTGCAAGTGAAAAAATCAAAGTAAAAATTTATAATGTCCGTGCCAATTTTTATTATTTTATCTTTATATTTTAAAATGGTTTGATAAATATATATAATTAGAATTTCTATTAATTTAATATTTGATCAAATTTTTGCAAAATATAAATAAATCATAAAATTTTTTATAATTATTTTACATGAGATAATAAATTTTATATTACTATTTTATAAATATTTATTTATGTTAAATTTCATAAGATAATTATATAATAATTATAACAAATAGTTTATTACTATTATTATCAAAAATATAAATTTTCTAAATAAATAACTTTAAATTTTGAGATAATTGATAAAAAATTATTATCAACTTATAATATAATTTATCAATTTCTGTTTCAAAATAAAATATCCATTTTATATGATCTATATCAAAAATATTTGAAATCAAATAAAACTTTTTTATTTGCGACGGATTAGAACAGTATCGTCGCTAATAATCTATACTAAATCTAATACTATTAGCGACAAATTTACGTCGCTAAACCGTCGCAAAAGGTGGCGCCAAAATTTCTTTCCAAAATTAGCGACTAAACATTTCGTCGCTAAATTTTCTGAAACTAATTATTCGAAAAAATATTAGAAAACTTTAACGACGGATATTTTGTCGCTATTCCGTCACATAACATGGCACGTATATTTGCTGCCAATAATTAGTGATTGTTTATTCATTTTGTCGCTATTTCATAGCAAAAAAAATGAAAAATAACCTGCCCACGATGGAATTCTAAAACAGTTGTGAAACCATCGTAAATTGGCGACGAAATAAATGTTGTCGCTAATTTACAGTTTTTTTTTTGTAGTGCATCCAAACAACATAACATATGCAAGAAAATCACTAACAGTCCATATCAAAGCTACTTTCATCTGAAAATTTTATTTAAGGGACACATCATATGTTTCAACACCAAATTTTCAAATATGATTCAATTTAGATATCAATGGTTGTAAGAATACATCAATTTTATGCTTTGAAATTTATATTTCGTTGCTAAAATTACAACCGAGTAGTTTTTCCATTGCAATTTTAGCAACAGAAAAGAAATTCCATTGGTATTTTTTATTCCAAATTTTTTTATCTGTTTGGGACCAAAAATACCAATGGAATATAAATTCCGTTGCTAAAATTGCAACCAAATATTTTTTTCGTAGCAAATTTAGCAATGAAAGATATATTTCATTGCTAAATTAGCAATGAAAACTTTTTTCGTTGCTATTTTCATTCCAAAATTTTTCTGTCATTTGTTTGCGCCATATTTAGCAATGGTATAAGAATTCCGTTGCTAAATTTTAGCGCTAAAATTGTTCTCCACTTTTAGCGATCGAAGATAACCAAATATATTTGCATTGCTAAATTTGTAAAATTTAACCAATTTTAGCAACATAATTTATTTTTCGTTGCTAAATTAGCAATGGAATCATTTTTGTTGCCATTTTTTCATTGCTATTTTTAATTTTCTTGTAGTGTTCTCATTGAAAATTTTATCAAGAAGAGTGTAAGAGATATCTAGCTAGAATGATAATTTCTGATAAGATTCCTTTTAGATTTACGAAGCATGAAGGTTTTCGTGATTTTTATCGTGCTATGCAACCTTTGTTTGTTATGCCATCATGTTTTACAATTGCTAGGGATTGTTATAATCTCTACAAACAAGAGAAATTGAATTTGATAAATTGTTTGAAGAAGTTATCTTCTAAAATCTATCTTACAGCTGATACGTGGGATTCCATTCATAATTTGAGTTATACGTGTATCACATGTCATTTCATTAATGACGATTGAAAATTGCATAAAAAAATAATTTCTTTTTATCCAATTTCTAATCATTCTGGTGAGGTCGTAGGTCAATCAATTGAAAAATGCTTGCTTGATTGGGGTAGCCGTAGAGTTTTTACTGTGACTATTGATAATATAGCTTCAAAATATTTGGGTATTCAGTATGTAAAAAAAAAGGTTGAATAGTTGGGAGGGTAGTGTTTTGGATGTTGAATACCTACATATGATATGTGCTGCTCATATTTTGAGTCTTATTATGAAAGAAGGTTTGAAAGATATTGAGTCTTCAATTAAGAAAATTCGAAATATAGTAAAATATGTTAGATCTTCTCCTTCAAGGTTGAGTAAGTTTAAAAATTTTGCTAAAAAAGAGTTGCTAGACACTTCGAGTGTTGTACGCCTAGATGTGAAAACTAGGTGAAATTCAACTTATTTGATGTTAAAGTCTGCTATTAAATTTGAAAAGGCTTTTAATTTGCTTGAGGTGACTGATAGAAAGTATGTGAGTGAGCTTTTGAATAAGAGTGGTTTACCTGCAAGGGGAGATTGGGAATATGCTAAAAGTCTGATTCCTTTTCTTGATGGGTTTTATGAAATAATCGTGAATTTGTCTGGCTCACTTTATGTGACTAAAAATGAATATATGAGATAGATTTATGGTATTGGCTTGTTGATTTTTTCTTGGTGCAAAAGTGACCATTCGGGTTTGAGGGCAATGGCCGTTAAGATGAAATAAAAATTTAACAAGTACTGGGCAAATGTTGATAATGTGAATATTATGTTGTTTGTTGCTATGGTGCTTGATCCTTGTTTTAAATTGAAACCTATTGATGTCATTATTGAGAATTTTTATGGTCATGAGAACAGTGACAAGTTAAAAAAAATATTGAGAAAAGTTTTATCGGTCATGTATGATTCTTATGGTGCATCAATATTGCCATCCACTTAAGAACAAGCAATTGAAATAGTTGAGTTTGATAAAAATGAGGTTAAGTTCAGGGTTACTACTGATATTATTCGAGCAGTTTTGAAGAAGCAAAAAGTATCTAAAGATGGTGGGGAAGTAAAAACTAAGTTCGATAGGTATTACAATGAGGTGCTTGAGGAAGACAAAAAAGGTTTTGATATATTGAATTGGTGGAAGGTTAATTCATCGAGGTATCAAGATGTACTGATAATGCATGTGTCAACTGTTGCATTAGAATTTGCTTTTAGTACAGAAGGCCGCATTCTTGACTCATTTCGATCTAGTCTAACTCCTAAAATTGTGGAAGCACTCATTTGTGGACAAGATTGGCTTAGATCAAGTAGTAAGCCAATTTCAATTGAACAAGTTTTAGAAGAACTTGAAAGTGTGGAGATAGGTATTATTTCCTTTTATTTTGATTTTTCTACTTATATTTCTATTGTTGGTATAATAACTTCTAATTTGTAATATTTTTTTTAATTGCAAAACCAGCTTGTGATGTATGTGATCATAATGTGATTCAAGTTGATGACTAGAAAGTTGATTATGCAAAAGCTTATCTGAACTTTGAACATTCTGTGTTTAATTTATAATTTTAATATCAAGTATTTTGAACATTTTAACTTTTATGTTTAGTTTAAACAATGTGTTGAATTAAATATTGTATTTAATTTTTTAAGTATTTTAAAAATTTTAATTTTTGAAATTGCATTTTATAATTGTAGTGGTTAACTGAAAAAAATTGATTAACTAGTTCGAAAAATCAAAACCGATGGACTGATTAAGCGATCGTAACGGACTGATTAATGGTTAGTATTTTGAAAAAACCAATTTTAATGAATTGATTTTTTTTTTTGGCTAATGAAAAAATTAATCGATCCATGCTCACCCCTACTTAAAAGAACTATACATGGAGAAGTTTACTTGCATTTTCCTTTAAATGAGCTGGAATATATATATATATATATATATATTACGTACATCATTTCAAATTCTAAGTTCTATATGCTATAGTCAGAGAGTGGCACAATCTCTTGCCACGTTTATAGATATACAAACGATTGATATTTTGTATGATCTTTGACTTGTCCTTACACAGAATATTTTACAGAGCAATTAAAAAAAAATTGACAAGAAGATTTATTATAAAAATTAAAAATAATTCCATAACTTCAGGAATATGCAACATCGGTTAATGAGTATGATTTGTGGAGAAATTTTTGTTCTATAATAATCAATAAAGAGATATCATTATTCTCAACAACAAACGCAAAAGATAGGAATATATAATTGCCTGTTCTCTGTGCCAGCACGTACGTAGTTGAAGAAAAGCTCAATACATTTTCCCAAAATATGTCTCCTACAAATCCTTGAACCAATAACAAATCCCAAAATGTGAAAATTCCATCAAACATAAAATAAAATTTAAAATCACCAATAAGCTTTAATTTATTTATACTGTCAACAAAAATTTTAGAATCTCGAGTTCAAGTTTTAGTTTCACCATTTGTATAAAAAGAATTGAAACTTTTTTTTTTTTAACAATTTTCATTATGTGAACAAAATATATAGAAAAATAAGTAAAAATTATTTTACTAGTAATTACAAACAATTTATTGACAATGAAAAAACTAAGTGAATAATAATAATAATAATAATAATAATAATAATAATAATAATAATAATAATAATAATAATAATAATAATAATTTCTCATGTTCCATGCAGTAGAGCCAGGTTGTGCCCGATAATTTATTGATGATAAATGTTCACATAGAGGTGCCATTCTATTTTTAATATTTATAAGTCGAAAGTGGTACTTAATCTTTATCTATAAATTCCTCATCCACTTAACCATTTCAATCAATAATCTCTTCAAACTAAAAAGGCTTATATCTCAGAAAAACATCCAAGAATTATAATTAATTTCAGGATATGGCCTTGAGATTTCAAGCCCCAATTGCCCTTCTTCTCTCTTTGAACCTCATCTTCTTCACAATGGTTAGCTCTTGCCCACCACCATCAACAGTGCCATCACCAAATCCAAATCCAAAGCCATCACCAGTGCCAACACCCGCAGTGCCATCACCAAAAACAAAGCCAACACCAGCAGTGCCATCATCAAAACCAAAGCCAACAACAAATCCAAATCCTTCGCCAGTGCCATCAGTACCAAAGGGTGGTTCAGATCCTTGCCCGAAGGATGGCGTAAAATTGGGGGTGTGTGTTGAATTATTGAAAGATTTGTCGAATGTTACAGTTGGTAGCCCGCCAAAGACTCCTTGCTGCAGCCTAATTGCTGATCTTGTTGATCTTGAAGCTGCTTTTTGCCTTTGCACCACCATTAAAGTCAGTCTTTTGGGCCTTAACCTGAACCTTCCTCTTAACTTGAGCTTGCTGCTTAATTACTGTGGAAAGCAGGTTCCTGAAGGCTTTCAGTGTGCTTAAATACTTTGTATTTTCTATTTTTAAGTTACATATCTATTTTGCATTTCTTATGTTGGGTTTCATCCAATGTTTCTTTGGGCAATGCCACAAACATCTATCAATAATTTCTTGGTGCTGCTATTATTGTTTTTGGATCAACAGAAGATTTCTTGTCTTCTTTTACATCCATTTTTTAATCGTTGTAGTGAATTAAAATTAAAATTTCATTTGACTACCAAAATTTATTATGTTTGTATGTGAGGACTTATAATTGCAGTATATCGTTTTATTGTCAAGGACTTTAATATGTACATGATGGTAAAATAATTTAAAAATATCTTTATTTCAAAAAATATATATGAGAAAGAAGTTGGACGTAAGACCTATAGCTATGACCAAAATTAACCATCAGCCATAACTAGAACTAGCTGAAGACTGGCACATATTGCAAGCATTAAAACGAAATGTTTTTTTTTTTTCTTTTTTTTCAATTTTAAAATAATTGAAAAAAAGGGAAAACAAGTAATGCAAAGCCCCTTTAAGTAGGAAATATCAAACGGAAAAACTTATTGTTTAATAACGAAAGCGGGAAAACAAAAGGAACTAATTAAACCAAGTATGTTATAAACAATGAGTAATAGCCATTAAATTGTTAATTAATCCTAAATTAGATGGTGAATGCAAGTTTTCTACAATTTGTTTACTCAAGAATTCATCTATAAAAACTATGTTCTACTTCACCATTTTCACCGGTTCAAAACAATCAAATCTTATATATCAAAAATCATTTACTTAAGGAATTAATTAATAAAAGAAATGGCTTCAAGAACTACCCTTCTAATCTTTCTCAATATCTTTTTCTTTACAATGGTGAACTCTACAAATCTCCCATCACACCCATCGAAAGGGCCAAAACCAGTATGCCCAAGGGATGCCCTAAAACTGAGTGCATGTGGAAATTTGTTGACAAATTTAATAAACCTTTCAATAGGACAAACACCTTCAAGCCCTTGCTTCAGCCTATTGGTTGGACTTGTTGATCTTGAAGCCTAGGTTTTTTTTTTTTAAATAGGGTTACTTTTGAAAAAAATTCGAAATCTAGTATGATGGAAACCGGGTATAATGTGTGCCACGATTGGACTTGTGGGACCCATCCTTGTTTGAATAGCAAGGTGCCAGAATCCGGCACAAAGAGAAGCCAGAATTCGGCATGTTGGGGCCCATGGCATGTTGGAAACCAGCCACATGTTGTGCCAAAATTCAACAAGTCTGCCTCCCCTATCATTTGTCCATTTTCTTAAAAAACGTGCTCTAACCCCATCCATTACTTTTCCTTCTTCACCTACATAGAAATGAAAACAACGGTTGCTTTCAATTATTCATTATTCTTGCCCAACACTTCCAGAATCATTCTCTACTTAGCTTCCCCTCATTTTTAAAATTCTTCTTATTTTTAAAGTTTCTTTTCCCACAGTTTTAGTAGCATTTTAAATTTTAGTCGACATAAAAAAAGGTAATATTATTGTGATATACAATTTAAATGCAAGAATTACAATTTATATTATTATTAATTTTATTTTTGTATTAAATTTGTAGCAGGTGACAATTTTGAAGGTTATAGAATTTCAAGATTCAAGGTAAGAAATTAAAAATTTTTTTAATCAAATTAGCAAATAACAAAATTTGTAGTTTATTCAAATTAATTGTTTAACATGCAATTTATTGTGAATTAATTAATTTATGAATTAATTATTTAGCATGCTATTTGAAATTGTTGATTGATCAATAATTTATAGTGTATAAAATTAATTTAATTGATTGGTAAATATTAAATGCTTGAAAAAATACATTGATAAATTGCCAAATTTTAAAGTGTACTCTATGTCAAAATAAAAATTTTATTTTTACATGCTTTACATGATATAAGTAAATAAAAAAATTTATTAAAATATAATAATTATTTTATTAATTTGATATGATAGATGTTGCACACATATTTAGCCGCATGAGCAATCATGAGTGATATGGCCCGACAAATTGTCAACAAAAAATGGGATGAATTGTACAACTGTCGAATTAAAAATGACATAACAATATTCGAGAATATTATTACAATAAATAAAAAATTACAAGATATTATTATGAGAGGATATCGGATGACTGAAGAAAAGAAGGTGGAAGTTTTTTGCATGATACTACCTATATGTTATTTGAAGACTGTAATGAAAATTTTGAATAGTGAGTATGTAAAAAAATATGAGCTGTTAATTATGATATTTGTGAAAGATGTAATAATATTAGTGATGAAAATTGTATTAAAATTAAAGATTCAATGACTGTTGATCAAAAAATATATTGTAAATGGTACAATTGCAATATATGGCTTAAGTATTATGTTCATGAAATCATATTACATGACCTAAATTTATGTAATTTTGTTACAGTTAATTTTAATTTAAATTGTTATGATAATTTCATTTCAATATCCTTACCATGTAAATTAAATTGCAGATTACCAATTTCATAAAAAATACATGCAACTATAATATTTTTGACTTAATCAACACATGCTTAGATTTAATAATTATTTATTATTTTCTTAGCATATAATCTTTTCATGTCAATTAAATAGACTACATAATATAATAAAAAGTTAAGCAATAAAATAGATATGCTATCAAGAAAATTAATAATTTTTACATATAAACTAAACGAATTTTTCTAAATTTAAAATTAAAACTTACCTTTGTTATAATCAGATATACTTCAACATAATAATCACCTACAAATAAAATATAAAAATAATGTTAATAATAATTATAGTAATAATATAATTTTTACTTAATATAACAAAAATTATACTGCATAATATCAAATTAAATTACCTTTCTTTAATAGATTAGATAGCAATGTCGGGTAAAAATTTAAGGAATTAAGAGTATAAATTTTTATAAAAAGAAACAAAATTTCAAAGAAAGTGTTGCAAAATAGAGTGAAAGAGTTTGAGAAGAAGAACCAAACGATTTGAATGATAAAATGTGGAGTAGACAAAGTGTTTTCGGATCTTTTAAAACTTAAATAGCGGTTGATAGTGGTCAGAAACCTACACAAGGAAGTGCCGGCATCCGACAAACAAGTGCTGGATACCGGCGTTGGTAACAGCCGGATTTCAGCACCACAGCATCAAGGGCGGGCCCCAGCATGCCGAATTTCGGCTTGTATTTGTGCCGATTTCTGGCACCCTGCCAGTCAAACGAAGGTGGATCCCGCAAGTCCAATTTCGGCACACAGTACACTCGATTTCCATAACATCAAATTTCTAATTTTGTATACTGTAGCATCAAATTTCGAATTTTTTTTTAAAATAACCCTATTTTATAAAAAAAAAAAAGCCCTTGAAGCTGCTGCTTGTCTTCGCCATACCATCAAAGCTACTGTTTTCAGCATTCGTTTAGCACTACTTAATTTAAACTTGTTGCTTAATCACTGTGGGTGAAAATTTCCTGGTGATTTCAATTGCATATAAGTACCACTCCATCTTAAGCCAAAAATCATTGATTTATTATCATTGTGGGCACAAGACTTGTATATTTGTATCAAGGCAAAACATATTTGCATCCGCAAGCTTAGCTTGGCAGGAGTCCTGTTTTTAATTTTAAAAACATATTTGCTCAAATGTTGTGGCAACGTGACTTTTTATTGTTCCACCCAATAAAATATTTGATTTTTTATTTAATTGCACTTACATCTGAAAATTTGTCAAACTTTAAGCATAAAACTTTACACTAGACATCATCATCATCATCATCATTATTATTATTATTATTATTATTATTATTATTATTATTATTATTATTATTATTATTATTATTATTATTATTATTATTATTATTAAATGGCTCTAAATAATTATTAAATATTTCTATTTTAGGTAATTTGTGATAATTGAGATGTTATTTTAATATGTTTCCATTTATATTATTTATGTGGATTATTACCAATGTTTTAAATGACTTACTTTTGTATTTACTAGTAGTTAATTAGTATTTAACTTAACTTATAAAAAATCAAAAGAAGAGACAAAATTTATTTGTGAAGAGATTACTACATTTTTTATCATTATTTTGGTTATATATGTGCTTTTGTAATAAAAACTAGTCGTGTCCAGAATTATAATAAAAATTAAGCAGTCATGCGTATGTTGAATAATAGGGCCAGCTAAAAAAAAGTTAAATAGCATATCGTTATTAAAATTAAGATAAATTCTTTGGTTACATCTTTACATTTATCTTTTCAAACTTTTATCTTTCTTTTAAATTTTTATTTGATTTTTTTCACCTTTCTAAGGGCTAAAACTGAAACTTTTTTCCCATTTTATAGCCTTAAAGCTACGAAAGCCATCTATCTAGGTAATGGATACATGAAAGCTTATGGCTTTTAAGCCATTTAGCTAAGAGATTTATCCATAAAGCCATTTTAATGGTTGTAGTGAATCGATAGTGAAAATTGAATTCATATTTAATAAAATCAATATTTCTTTTGACTACCAGAGTTTCTTTTCTTTTCTGAAAGAATCAAATTAAGTTTACTATATTTGTATGTGAGGATTTATAATCGCAGTCTTTCATTTTATTATCAAGGAAATTAACATGCAGTCTATCGTTTTATTATCAAGGACTTTAACATGTATATGGTGATGAAAAATTTGGAGATATCTTCATTCAAAAAATATATATTGAAAAAAGTCGGACCTAAGACTTATAGTCATGGCCATGACCATCTTTCATAACTACAACTAATCGATGGATTGACACGCATTACATGCGTTAAAATGAAAGTCTTAATTCCCAAAATAATTGGACAAAGAAAAAACAGAAATGAGCATTTTTTGCCAACATCCGGTCTTGGCAAATTTTATGAATCAAACCAATAATATATAGTAATATATGCAAAATTGGTTAAAAAGGGAATGACAAGATGGTTATTATGCGTAGATAACAATATACTATTGACTTAGTTCATACAACTTGCATAAACTGAATTTAGGAAAGATTTTCCAGAATAAGTAATGAATAGCATTTAAGTGGGAAATATCAAAATAAAAAAACTTATTGATTAATAAGGGAAGTGGGAAAACAAAAGGAACTAATAAAACCAATTATGTGATAAACAATGAACAATTAGCCTTTAAATTGTTAATTAATCCTAAATTAAAGGGTGAGCGCATATTTATTACTATTTGTTTACGAAGAATTCATCTATACACTGTGCTCTATTTCACCAATTCATCAGTTCAAAATAAACAAATCCTATATATCAAAAACTATTTGATTAAAGAATCTATCAAACAAATGGCTTCGAGAGTTGCCCTTCTTATCTTGCTTAATCTCTTTTCCTTTACAGTGGCGAACTCTACAAATTGCCCACCACACCAATCAACAAAATCAAAACCAATATGCCCAAGGGATGCCCTAAAACTGAGTGCATGTGGGAATTTATTGACAAATTTAATAAACCTTTCAATAGGGCACCCACCTTTAAGCCCTTGCTGCAGCCTGCTGGATGGACTTGTTGATCTTGAAGCCGCCGCTTGTCTTTGCCATACCATTAAAGCCACTGTCATAGGCATTCCTTTAGCACAACTTAATGTCAAGTTAAACTTGGTTCTCAATCAATGTGGCAAGAAGCTTCCTCGTGATTTCAATTGTGTATAATTACCCCCCATTCTAAGCTCAATATCAATTATTTATTATTATTATTATCGTTGAGGCAAGATGAATTTTTGTCTTTATTTATGCGTGCACTTATGTGTGTGTATATTTTTTTTTTGATAAGCTGAAGTTTTATTAATGATAAAGTAGAGGGAGTTAACAAGCTACCCAGAAACATACAACCTGAAGCAAACCGAAAACAAACCAAAGAAAAACCGGTCTGCTACAACACCTGGAACCAAGGCCGAACTAAGAGCCACTACCCCGAAAACAAACGGAGACCAAAGAAAAAAATCGAGCCAGACAGAACAGCACCATCTTACCAAACCAGCCGAGCAACAGAGTACAAGTCCTTGAAAACCGAACTATCAGTTGTAAAAGAACCAAGCCGATCGAGGAAACAAAGATGAGCCGGAAGAACTACTGAAGCTTCTAAAAAAGTTTCAACCGAGAACCTGAACAAGCTGTCCACCAAACAGCTCTAGAAACCGAGAGAGGGCACCACTTTAAAAAAGATAAAAGCACCAAGAAAGGACAGCCCCCATAAAACAGACAGAAATGGAAATAAGGCAACAAATCACGGGACCCTTTATGAAAAGGAAGATGAGAAAAAGGAACAACCAGCAAGCCAATGCTATAGCAACCAAAATAGCAGCTTTAATTTAATGAGGAACTCAGAGTTCCTAAACCCAGAACGGAACAATCATAGGAACTGCAACCGCATCTATTAATGCAAAGAAAGTTAATTTCCAGTCTTCTCTTTCTCACATAACTCCCTGACACGCTCTTCAGATCTTATTAAGGCAGCCACCTTCACTTTAGCAGCAGCCTTCTTTGAGTTTTTTCTCTTTATCGCTCTCTTTTTCCTCTTCAATTTGATGGTCTCCAGTGGATAGCAAAAATCAAAGGAACGGACCTTTTTTGCTTTTATTTTCCTCTTTTCTAGTAGGTGAGATCCCCCGATATAATTTTCCAGAACTTTTTCATCATCAGGCTGCAGATTGTGTAATTCGGGTAGCCCATTGGGACTGGCATTTGAGCCTAATTCAAAGTTTGGGTCCAAAGGTAAAGAGCCTTGGGCAAAGTCTTCTTCTGGTAAATTAGGGGTAGAGGCAAGAGGTCCAATTAAAGTTTTTGGGTCTGCTAATGGCCGACAAGGTGGAGATCGAGCATGGGAGACAACATTCAAATCTATGTCTGTGACTGCTAATTCGACAGAACCAGGTAGGAAGGGAGAACACTCTTTGGGGACTGTGATGGAGTGATCTAGAGCCGCGAAATCTGTATTGGGAGAACCCACTACCTTGAGGCTACTTGGTACGGTTGTTTTCTCTCCAGAATTTGAAAAGGAGCCGCCCGGAGGATGTTTCGATGAAGACTTCGGTGATGATTTCGATGATTCTGCACTAGAAGGGAACTTTGTTTTTACTTGATCAAAACTTGGGAAAATGATGCATGGTTCCTCCACCAACCGAATTGAAAAAATTTCATCCTTAATCCTAACTTTGATAGTTGAGTTTATGCAATCTGGCGAGGAAGTAGAGATTAGGATTCTTGCTACATCAAACCTGACTTTGCTCCTGGTGTTTTCATCTAGGCTGACAAAGTCACCATTAATGGTTGCCAATGAGCTAAAAAATTCAGTATTCCATGCATGTAGGGGCACACCTTCGCAACGAATCCATGCAAATCTCTTCGTACATATATCCTTTGATTCCCATGGTTTGACTACATCAAACCATTTGGATATCCAATCAAGACCCCCCTCTAACATCTTAAGCTTTTCTTCCTCAGATGGGAAAGTAATAAGGATGAGGTTATCTCCCATTGGTGTGCAAAAGCAACCAGAATAGCCAAAGCAGGCTAGACTTTCTTGGATCGTAAGGCTATTTTGAGGGTGATATAGCCGGCCTACAAGACTTCTGTTGAGCCAAGCTAAATCGTCTTTTTTGGCTTCATACTGCAGGTTTGCTGATCCCATAATATTGTTAGCTTCTACATCATTCCGAGTTCCGTTCGGATTTGATTTCTGTAGTCTGACCACTTCGGCAAACGACCTTCTATCCCTGAGATTAGCAGCTGCTGGGAAGATAATGGAGTTGGACGGTCTCTTAGCTGATACGTTGGTCTCAGTATTCCCAAATTTCGCCAGATTTACCTTGATTCTATTCTGTCCTAACCATGCCCCATTTAAATTCCAGATAGTACTATATATATCTCTGACCCCAAAGATCTTGACAAAACCAAAAATCGTTCCTCTTTTACTAAGTTTTTTTGCTACATAAACTTTATCAATTGATCCATACCTGGAAAAAAGATTCCTTAGACCAAAGGCTGGCCTTCCATGCGAAAGATTGTCCACAAACACATTGAAAATATTGGACCAGCAATGATTGTCCACCTGCTGCATATTTCCCTCTGAGTATGTTCCTCTGAGATAAATTTGGGATTATCTATCAATGTGCTTGCTGGACAGTCACCGGAGCCTCGCCGGAGTCTCACCAGAGACGATCTAACGCTACCGACGTGGAGATCAGAGTCCCAGGGTCTTCTAAAAACATGTTGGTTATGCTTATTTTCTTTAGAGATAGTTCAAATTGCAGATGCTGATTTGCTGAGAACGGATGAACCACATTATTCAGCTAAAGTAGATTGCATATCATCTATTATGGAATTGGCTCTACAATGTTGTGCCGATTTACCTGAGGAGATGAGTGATATTAGGATTTGATTTCTGTAGTCTGACCACTTCGGCAAACGACCTTCTATCCCTGAGATTAGCAGCTGCTTTATGTGTGTGTATATATATGTGTGTGTGTGTGTGTGGCTCTTAAAGAAAATAATATATTTGCATCCGCGGGCTTAGCTTGGCAAGAATTGTATTGCTTAATTTGATAAGGATTTAAAATTCAAGTGTCTTTTTTTTCACTCACTCTCTAGATTCTATTATCATTATTATGATCATGATAATTAGAATTCTTATTCTTATCAAGATGGAGACTCTCTATAAATATTGTGAATAATGAGCAGACCTTCTTGTATATTGATATTAACAGTGTATATATGCAACAGAGGAATCAGAATTACAGTCCTAGTAGAATTATTTACAACAGTTGTATTTGATGAGTCCTAACTAAAAGAGAACAGGTGGACCCTTATCCCTTATCCTCTATTACGACCCTTGTCCTCTATTACTCCCCCTCAAGCTGAAGAGGGAGAGCACAAACTCGCAGCTTGTCCTGAAGTAACTGAAATCCACCCTTCGTAAATGGTTTTGTGATATATCTGCAGTCTAATCAACAGTAGAGATATACCGGACAATCAGAGTTTTGGACTGAACCTTGTCATGAACAAAATGAAAATCAATTTCTAAATGTTTACTATGATTGTGAAAAACTGGATTGGCAGTGAGATATACTACACTTAAATTATCGTACCAGAGAACAGGAGGTTTGGAGAGTGGAAACCCAATCTCATGAAGCACCATATTCATCCAGCTAGCTTCAGATGTAGCGGAGACAATAGCCCGATATTTCGCTTCTGTAGAAGACCAAGACACTATCCTTTGTTTGCGGGAAGACCAGGAAACTAAGCATGAGCCAAGAAAGATAGCATAACCCAAAGTTGATTTTCTATCATCCAAACAACCAACCCAATCCACATCCAAAAAATAATGAAGTTGAGTCAAATCAGTAGGTGAAATGAAGAGGCCATGATTGAGAGTCCCATGTAAATATCGTAAGATACGTTTAACAATACTCCAATGCTTGATTGTTGGTGTATGCATAAACTGAGATATTCTGTTAACGGCGAAGAAAACGTCAGGCCTTGTGAAAGTAAGATATTGAAGGCTGCCAACGATGCTTCTGTAATGACCAGGATCAGGAATGGGGTCACTATCAACAAGACTTAACTTATCAATTGGAGTAGTTAGGGAATAAATAGATTTGCAGTCCACCATTTTTGCTTTAGCCAGAATAGCTTTCGTGTACTTGGACTGGGTGAGAAGAAGACTATTGGTAGTCCAAAGTGCTTCAATATCTAACACTACAAAAAAAAATGCTCTTTAACGAAGGAAAATACAATCGTTAAAAGTTAAAATCCAGTCATTAAAATACTATAACGATCGGAACAATCCGGTCATCACCGGTCGTTAAAAGCCCCATCGTTAATAGTATAGACGACCGGATTGATAAAGGTATTAACGACCGGAATAAATCCGGACGTTAAACATAAATTTTTAGCGACGGGATTTTCCTTCGTTAATTGTGTTCTGCTTTTAACGAAGGTAATTCCGGTCGTTAAAAAAATCCCTTTTAGCAGCCAAATTTTCCTTTCGTTAATTGTTTTTCACTTTCAGCGAAGGAAAATTCGGTCGTAAAACTTAACTTATAACGACCAAAATTTCCTTTAGTGGATTGTTTATATCTTTTAACGAAAGTAAATTTGGTCGTTAATAATTACAAATGGCGACCGAATTTTTCATCGCTAAATATAAATCCGATCATTAATATAAATAATTTTATTTAAATATTTCACGTACACCCCATTCACACTCCTACTCATACATACATATTCAAAAATATAATAAATACTCTTTTCATAAATTGTAAAAAATCAATTATAAAGTATACCAATATTTCAAATTTGTTTAACATTCTATTTGTCACATATAAATTTGTTTATAAAAATAGCCCCTTATTATACCAACATCTATTTATCTAGAATTTTTTAAAAAAATGAATAATGAGCATCAAATCTTTGTTGTCCATTGATCGAAAAACCTGTAAACATAAATTTATAATTAATATTCATTTATAAAGACAGCAGATCAAATGGCTAAAAAAGTAAAAAAAAAAATAATAAGTTTAATAATATATTAACAACATATTATCATATTGCAAATCAAACAGAATAAAAATTTATGTAAAAATACTACAAGAAATACATGAAAATTTAGATATCCCAATTACAAAATAAAGACAAATTTAAGGACTCCCACGTATACCGATCCTCAAATGCATACAAACAGCTATTCACCCATACCTAAGACGTGTTTACTTCTCCTAGGTCTTTGCATAAATTTAAAGTGACTGCTATACGGTGCCACATACAAAACCTGTAGAACTTTTTTGTTTCCTGCAATAACTAATTATGAACGGATATAAAATCTACATTTTTTTTCTTTCCAGTGTAATCTACCTAATGAATATCTGTACCTAAAAGATTTGAAACTATACACATGTATGCTGATATTTAAATATTTTTATTTTTTATTTCTAATATTTACACATATGCTAATTAAACTTCAAGAAATTAAGTAGTCATCATTATCAGCAGACAAAAAAGAATTTAAATTTGAACTGAACCATACATATATAAAGAAAACGCAGTATAAATACTTGCTATCAAACGGAGCAAAGCAGTGTGAACTAACCTGCACCAATTAACTGAGCCGAATAAACCATAAAAGAATAGAATGACAAGAAGACAACCACAGAATTCGAAAATCAACAGTCCTAAGATGCATGAAGGCCGTGTTTGGTTGCACAGAAATAAGAAAATTGACACAAAACTGAAAGCTCAAGCAAATATTTCATCTGGTCGCAAATTCTTCAAATAAAATCTCAGAAACCAACCAAAGCGAAACCAGAAAGTAAAGAATTCAGAAGAGGAACTCTAAAATTTAGAAATAAATGAAAGAAAATCACAAAAATAGAAAGAAAGAAAAGCTGTTGTTCAAGGTTCAAAACATTACATGTTAAAATTGTGTTTAGATCAAATTTCAGATTGAAGAAATTGCACAGCTGCTGACTACGAAAGGCGTCAGCTGCTGAAAGTTGCACCAAGTGTAAGAAAATTATTTGGTAGATCAATGACAAAGCCTCTTAGACATATAAATGGAAATGCATTACTGATTTAGAAAAGGGAAAAAAATCCTCGTCCATAAATGACTTGAAGGCATGGGTAGAAAACAAGAGTTAGTAGGGGTCTATTTTATTCACTACGTCTGACATCTAATCTTTTCTCACAATTATGTAAGATAAAAATCTAGATTATATACGTAAACTTCAATGAAATTTAAGTTAAAAAGATTGGAGTATAACCAGTGGCAGTCATCTTTCCCCTGTATAGGTTGTCAAGCCAATCTTTCCCTTGTGCCCTCCATAATTACCTGCAAATAAAAAAAACAAAACAAGCGATAAGAACGTTATCATCCAGAGTATACATCAACAAGCAAATAAATAAACAAACAAAATGAAAAAGATAAATTTCACAATCATACTCAAGCTCACAAATTCATCATAACTGCCTTAAACACCCATTATGCCCTACAATTTCAGATAATATTGCAGAAAAGCCACACAGAGATCCAACAGATATGCAAATCCTACTCGAGAACTGTTGCATCACTCTTTGTTGGCATAAAACCCAATAATTCTAGCAGACAAAAAAAAGCGGGTCAATTTCACCCATGGTCACTGAACTTAGGCCATATTACCCAAAAGTAACTGACTTATTTTTTCTAACATAAATGTCACTGAACTTAGTACCTTTTTTCATAAAAGTCATGTTCACCGGTTTCCGGCGACGATCTTGGCCGGAATGCTGACGTGGCATGCCACGTCAGCAGTCCTTTGCCGGAATGATGACGTGGCACGCCACGTCATCCGCCACGTCAGCAACCCTTGCCGGAATGATGACGTGGCACGCCACGTCATCCGCCACGTCACGTGAAGATGCCACGTCAGCCGCCATGTCACCTGTTGAAATAAACAAATGAGAAAAGAACACATGTCAACCTATTTGACTTAACCAAATCCAAATTGGGTCTTGCTAAGGTAATGGGTTTCCAAGCTTATAAACCCATACCACTCCCTTTATTTTTCCAATGTGGGATATGGGAAGCTTGAGAACATGACATTTTCATGGTTTTTCTAGCTTTTTTAACTATTGAATCCATCACATTTTCATGGTTTTTTTTGCTTTAACCATTTCTAATTCTTTCATGGGATGTGTATGTGATGGTTAAAGCCAAAAAAACCATGAAAATGTGATGGATTCAATGGTTAAAAAAGTAAGAAAAACCATGAAAAAAGAATAATCTTCTCAAACTTTATTTTTTCATGGTTTTTCTTGCTTTCTTAACCATTGAATCCATCACATTTTTATAATTTTTTTTGCTTTAACCATCACATACACATCCCATGAAAGAATTAGAAATGGTTAAAGCAAAAAAAAATTATGAAAATGTGATGGATTCAATGGTTAAAAAAGCTAGAAAAACCATGAAAATATCATGTTCTCAAACTTCCCATATCCCACATTGGAAAGAGAAAGGGAGTGGCATGGGTTTATAAGGTTGGAGGCCCATTACCTTAGCAAGACCCAATTTGGATGGATGACCCAATTTGGATTTGGTTAAGGCAAATGGGTTGACATGTGTCATTTTCTCATTTGTTTATTTCAACAGGTGACATGGCGGCTGACGTGGCATCTTCACGTGACATGGCGGATGACGTGGCGTGCCACGTCATCATTCCGGCAAAGGACTGCTGACGTGGCATGCCACGTCAGCATTCCGGCCAAGATCGTCGCCGGAAACCGGTGAACATGACTTTTATGAAAAAAGGTACTAAGTTCAGTGACATTTATGTTAGAAAAAATAAGTCAGTTACTTTTGGGTAATATGGCCTAAGTTCAGTGACCATGGGTGAAATTGACCCCAAAAAAAGCCTGCCCTGCATTCAATAAATATACAATATCAGCATCAACCTGGGGAGTCTATCAAAAACAAATCCTAAGTTCCATATAGCAAACTTGTGTTTGAAAAAAGATACCAGCTTATTGAGGAGAGAAGTGTCATCCCCTATCAATAGAATATCATCAACATATATAAGGCAGTAAAGTCTTGCATTGCTTGAAATATAGTAATAAAGAGAACAATCCATCTTAGAACCACAAAAACCAAAGGAAAGCAATGTCAAAGTCAATTTTTCATGCCACATTCGAGGAGCCTATTTAAGACCATAAAGGGACTTATATAGTTTACAGACAAACCAAGGATACGAAGGATCCTTAAATCCAGGGGGCTATTGCATATAAACCTCCTCATGAAGATCACCATGCAAAATTGCATTAGACACCACTAGTTGAAGTACATGCCACCGAAGAGAAATCGCCAAGGTGAGAATAAGTCGAATGGTGGTTGGCTTCACAACTGGACTAAATGTCTTAGTAAAATCAAGACATGGGCGTTGATGAAACCCTTTAGCCACTAACCTAGCTTTGTAACGGTCAATAGAGCCATCAGGTAAGGTCTTTATTTTAAATACCCGTTTACAACCGATAATATTGGCGGATGGAGGAGGTGGAATCAATTTCCATGTGCCATTAGAGATCAGGGCATGGTACTCATCTGCCATTACTTGATGCCAACAAGTGTGTTTAGAAGCCTACACAAAGGTGGTCAGTTCTGGTGGTGAACCCCGAAGAGACAAGGGCTCGTGGTTTTAAAGAACCGATTTGAGAATGTGTGACCATCCTTGAGGGAAGGGAAAAAGACGTTAAGGAAGGTAACTGGTTAGATGCCACAGTAGCTAAATTAGCTGGAGGGAGAGACCCAAAATGGCTAAGATCAATAGTTAGTGGCAGAGGGGGACCGGATTTATTTAATGGGATGTGAACCTACTCTGTATTAGAAGCAGAAACTGGTGCAAAGGGTGTAGTGTCGATGGGAGATAATGGACAAAGAGGTGAGTGGGGAACAGATGGGGCAGGTTAAGTGGCCAGTAGTGGGGATACATAAGGTGGAGGTGTCGGTTGGAGCAGGTACTGTAACTCTCCGATTTTTAGATTAACCCGAATCGTATATAAAATTGACAATATTATAAATATAAAATGATTTTGGGTGGAATTATAATTGAATTTTGGGTGTTATTGCATAAACTAAAAAGCTCTAGGGTTAAATTGCTAATAGAGTAAGATTTGAGGACTTAAAGAGAAATTTGGCCAAAACCATGTCGTTTTGGCCATTTTCTTTCTCTTAATTATTAAGGAACCAATTGGTTCCTTATTCTTGTATTTGGTCCCAAAGAACCTGACGCCACCACCATCTCTCCTTCCCCTTCTTCTCGGTCCGGCCACGCCAACCGCCGTCGTCCCCCCTCACCGTCACACCCGTCCATGCCACCGCCTCCTCCTTCTTCTCCTCCGCGTGGCAGCAACTTTTTCCTTGCTTCTTCTCCTTCTTGTTTGGCTCCTCCTCCACCCGATCTCCCCTTTGTGCTGCTTTTTGTCTCTTTTTGGTTGGGTAAGCTTCTTCTTACTCTTAATTATTGGTTTATAGTAAGAAATTAGAGGTAGAGATGATGTAATTTTGGATCTAGGGTTTTATTTAATTGGGAAAAATGAAATTATGGTGGTTAGGTGAATTTTTAGCCAAATAAATGTTTGAAATTGCTATAATTTATGAATTGGTACATGGATTGTTGAGAAATTCTTGTGGGTTGTGAATTTGTGTAGAGAGAAGAAATGGAGTAAATGAAGAGAATAGAGAAAAAGAAGGAAATTGATGATGAAGTGAGGTCCTAAAGGCTGAAATTTTAAGAACATAGCAACAAACAAGTAAGTGTTTAAGCAAATTTATTTTTCCTTTTAAATTATGCATTATGTATGTTAGAATTTTTAATTTTTTGTTGATTTTGTTATGGTTAGAGCTATGTAAATTTAATTGGGAATTAAATGATGACTATGTTTATAATTAATTAAGAGTTTGAGAATAAATAAGCATACAAAATAGATGATGTACTTTGAATATGCTTTAGGTATGTGGAGATTATGAATTTTAGTTAATTCTACTATGGCTCAAGTTACAAATATTGGGTTTAAAATTTAACAAGGTTTTATGATATATATATATATATATATTAGTTGTAAATCCAAAGACTAATAATTATGTTTTATGATTAATATAAATTGAGCATGGCTTGAAATAGCAATATAATTAGAGAATATTTTGTTTGAATTGTGGTTAATGACATAAAGTCATTTGGATTTCTAATCCTTGATGAATAATGAGCTGTTAACTTAAAATGCTATGAAAGGTAAGGAAAAGTGAATTTGAATGTTAAATTATCTGATTAAAAATAAGTAAAGTATATTGGTTATGGAAGTTACTTACAAGCATGACTAAATGTTTAATGGAAATTTCTCATTTGCCCTTAGTAAAGCCAGAAGGGAATTGGAGAAATTGGATAGAATTGACATGCCAATTAGGGAAATTGTAATGCGGCGCCTTGATATGTAACACTGGATTGGATGGCTCCAAGAGCTCTTCCGGTGTATGTAATTTAATTGAGTTGTAGATTGGATGGCTCCGAGAGCTGAATCCACAACTGCATATATATATATATATATATATATATATATATATATATATATATATATATATATATATATATATATATATATGTGTGTGTGTGTGTGTGTGTGTGTGTGTAGAAATGCATATATTTAATAGAAAAATTGCGTATATTGAATGAGAAAATTTGTTAAAAGGGGATTGGATGGTTCTGAGAACTAAATCCCCCGATTACATCCCGTTTATCCAGCTTGATGCGATTCTGCTGAATTTACTTGGGGCAAATATAGATCGTAGACTTAGCCAGATGTTTGGTTTAATTAGTAAATAATAATCATATTCCTATACTTGCTTAAATTGCCTTTATAGATTTTCTTATCTTTTGTATATGCTCAATGGGTGAAAATGTGTCTTGTTTGATAAATTTAAATATGTATATGCTTTACTTGATTTATGCTTAGCGTGTGGTTTTCTTTCCGCATATAGGTTGAAGAAGTTTTTTTGAAAAAAAGCTGTAAGTGAATCTGCATCAAAATTTGGATCGCAACAAAAAAGAAATTTTGAGGCTGATACACTATAGCTTTTTATGGTTATTTTAGTATATTTTGGCATGTTGTTAACTTTTGGGACATGTAATATGATGTAAATATTTCTGGACAATTGATATTATAAAACTAGAGGGAGAATATTGTAAATTTAGTATTGTGTATGGTTTAATTTTGTTGGCTTTTGAATTTTGGAGGAAGGGAAATAATTGCGTAATGAAATTTGAATGGAGAATGGATGGTAGAATGAGATTAAATAGAAGTGCTTTCGATGAATTTTTTTCAGGGGGTTATCTTGAATTTTAGGGGAGATTGTCGAAATTTTTATCAAATGAATAGTAACATTGGAATATAATTGTTGTCAGATAAAAGCATATTTTAAACTTTCATTAAAGAAGCCTAAACCCGAATGTGATAT
>JBBPFJ010001081.1:0-27347 GCA_037975025.1 Excoecaria agallocha
ACATGACACTTTTTGAGTATGCCGGTGTTTCGGCTTTTAGTGATATCCGTCCCCTCAAGGGGCCTAATGCTGCCTGAGTATCGAAGTTAATGCCAGATTCCTTTAGGTACAGGAGTAGTTGTAGCCTGCGATCTGCTGTTTGCAGGCAACAATCCTAGCTTAAACGCTTCTCCCTTCTCCTTTCGTTGCATCTAGATGCCGGCATCGGCCAGATCGGCATATAAGCCAGGAGAAATGCTCTTTGGTCTGAACGACGAGCGCCTGACTGGCGATCAAAGCTTGAATGGAAGCCTGATGAAGCTCCCTTAGGCCATGCCAGGTGTTCAGTACGGACCGTCCTACCATTGTGGCTTTCTCCTGACATTCAATCATAGGAGCGTGTACTGCTCCGGTTCCTTCTGGGACAACGATTTTTTCCCTAGTTGGGATCTTCGTCGTCATACAACGCATGCTGGTGACAGCTCCAGTTTGACGGAGTAGGCACCTGCCAAGTAAGGTGCCATGGCGAGAGTCGAAACGATAGTCATGAAGGTTACCTCGTAGATACAGATTGGAGCCTTTCAGCCGGACTCGCCTAAGAGCTCAACCGACCCTTCCTTTGGAATGGCCATGTTGTTGAGGGAATCTGATTTGTGTCCTCCATTTGGGAGGCTCATGGCTTCGTCTGCTCGTAAGGTAGGTGTTTTTTCCGTGCTTCATCGTTCATTAATATCCTTCTTTTTGTCAGGGTGATGGGCCCATGCTCTGATAACGCGGGCGTCCTCATGAGGGAGTAACACATTCCGCTCTTCTCTGTCGGATATGGTGACGGAGATTGGCTGCTCGAGGTCGTGTGGGCGATATGAATACTCTTGCCCCGCATTAGATCGATGGGATCTGCTTCACAAAATGACCCTTCAGTGGTCGTATTTACATAGCCAGTTCGTTGTTGATGTGAATGCATGTTTCCTTACCCTCTTCCTAGATATTTTTCGTCAAACCCATTTCTTGTTCATCCCCCAGGGCTCGCACTACGAAGGGGGTATTATTTTACCGCTGTGACGACGTCGCTGGAACTAAGGAGGAGTTGTGTTCAACTCTCAACGAAAGCACCAAATGATAAAGCTCAAAATGACTTTATCTTGTAAAGGGTGAGGACAACAATCGTGGGATTGAGTTTTGCCCAGGAAGATGAAGTCGTTAGAAGGAGGATGTCGATTGGTCCGATCGAAGGTGCCTGCAAGAGAAAAGGAGGGCCCGGTCGGAACCGGGCTTTAGCACTCCGAAGCTTAAGTCAATGACTTTTAAATAAAGGGAGTTCAGAGAAAGGAATTTCAGATACTCAGTACCTGGTGTTATTGTGCTTGTAGCTATTTATAGGAGATCTTTTGAGGGGCAATTGAGTGCCTTGGAAGGAGATAGCTGGTAGTCAGAGTAGGTGGGCGGCGATGTGATAGGAGGCGGATGGAAATCATGGGCGCTTACTTGTGTCAGTGGACTGATGGGACGAGCTATCTTATCAATCTGGTCGGATGTAGTTCTTTCTAGAGCTACCTTCCGACCTGTACTTGGTACTTTGGGGCCAGGCTCAAATGTCGATCGGGCCAGGCCAACTGGTCTTTTGGAGAATGTTTTTTCTGTAGTTATCACTTAGGCAGGCAAATGTGCTTGATTTTTTCATGGAAGATTAATGGTGGATGCTAGTATTCCTCAAAAAATTTAATCGTTTTCTCAATTGAAAAAATATGATTTATGAATTTTCCTCTATATTGATGGCAACTAGTTTTTGTTATGTCATCATTATCCATGTTAAGTTTTGGTGAAATTGTGCAACTATTTGATTTCAATGATTACTGGGAATGTGGCCAGACATTGGAAATTGGAAAGTTTTCCCTTCCGCTACTGAGTGGATGTTGTGGGCCTCTAATAGTTTACTATAAGAAATTTAATCTTTTCATGTTTTTCTTTTTTATTCTAGGATTTTGGGATTTGAGGATGAAAAATTTTGCTGCTTGCTTTATCATCCTAGAGCTTTATTTTATAAGGGAGGCATGCCAGGTGTGTGGATAATAGAAATTATTTGATCACAGAATAAGAAGTAGCAACAAAGTAGGGGATAAAGAAGGAAGAATTTTATTGATAGAGAAAGACAGAGATACACTTTCTTGATGCCAATAAACAACGAAACAAGCTGACTTAAATAGTAAATGCTTAACTAACAAATCAGAAATATCAGTAACTGATCAGCTAAAAATCAGTCACTTCTTATTGACTGAAAAAGCTCCTAAAGAAAAGCAACAGATTGCATCAACTAGCCGTTAACCTTTGAATCATTCAAACCAACATCCCCCCTTGATTCAAACTTGCATACGCCCAATTTCCTTCTCAGCTTGCAGAATTGTGGCAAGGAAAGAGCCTTTGTAAAGATGTCTGCCATTTGTATCTTCAGTTTTTTGAAAAATAAGCTTGATAATTCCTTCTGCAACAAGCTCCCTGATAAAGTGATGCTTTATCTCAATGTGCTTAGCTCTTCCATGGAACACTGGATTTTTAGTCATAGCAATAGCTAAACAACTATCACTTAAAATGTCTGTAGTACCACCCTGTTGCAATCCCAAATCAACGAGTAACTTCCTCATCCATAATGCTTCACAAGCTGCAGCTCCAATTGCAACATATTCTGCTTCACAGGTTGAAAGTGCCACTGTACTTTGTTTTTTGAACTCCAAGTAATGACCCCTGTTCCAAGAGTGAAACAGTATCCAGTTGTGCTCTTCCTATCTTCTGTTGAGCCAGGCCCAATCACTGTCTGAATATCCCAAGAGATCAAACTTCTTTGATTGACTGTACCAAATTCCATAGTCTGCAGTTCCTGCTATGTACTTCAGTATTCTCTTTGCTGCTCCAAGATGATGTTTTGATGGCTTATGTATGAACCTGGAAACCATTCCAATAGCAAACATAATATCTGGTCTGGTATGACATAAATATAACAGACTTTCCACAATGCTTCTGAAAATTCTCCCATTTGCAGCTTCTGTACCATCATCTCCTATAAGTTTTCTCATTTGCATTCATAGGAGTATCACACTCCTTGCAGCTACTTAGATTGAACCTCTGCAGCAAATTAGTTGCATATTTTTGCTGAGATATGAAGATTCCATCTTCTGCTATGTGTTGATCTCCATGCCTAGGAAGTAATGTAACTTTCCTAAATCAGTCATTTCAAAGGTCTCTATGATTTTGACTTTAAAATTTGCAATTAAAGAACTATTAGTTCCCAAATAAATCATGTCATCTACATAAAGGCAGACCAGCATGAAATCTCCTTCTTCATAGTTCTTCATATACATGGTTGGTTCATTTTCACTTCTTTTAAACCACTTTGCAGAAAGTAACGATCAATCTTGAGGTACCAAGCCCTTGGTGCTTGTTTTAGCCCATATAATGCTTTCTTGAGCTTGTAAACTTTCTCTGGATTCTTCTGCATTATAAACCCTTCTGGCTGATCAACATATACTTCCTCACTTAATTCTCCATTCAAAAATGCAGACTTTACATCAAATTGATAAACAATTAGTTTAATTGAGCAGCAATTGATAAAACCAATCGTATAATCTCAAACCTTGCAACAGGAGCAAATGTTTCATCATAATTTATTCCTTGCTTCTGAGCATATCCCTTCACAACTAATCTGGCTTTGTACTTCTGGAGTGTTCCATCAGAATTATATTTTGTTTTGAAAATCCACTTCAAACCAATAAACTTTTTACATGGTGGCAGATCCACTAGCTCCCAGGTCCTATTTTTTTTAATTGCAGTCATTTCTTCCTCCATGGCATGCCTCCATTCCTGTTTATCTGCTGCATCTTCATATTTTGCAGGATCTAAAACATACAAGGCAAAAGTACATGTTTCATAAATTTTCCTTAGTGACCTGAACTTCCTTGGAGGTGTCTCTTCATCAGTAGAGTTGTTGCTTGGTGAATTTTGACTGCTGCCAGGTGTGTTTGAGCTACTGCTTGGTTGACTGGTATTGCTGGTATGAACTGATGCTACAGGACTTGTAAGATGTACTGTAACTAACTCATCATCATGATTTTCATCCTCTCCTGGTACATGCACACCTGATTGCTTACTTCTGTTATCCCATGACCACCTTTCATCCTCACTGAAAATGACATTCCTGCTTATTAAGAGTTTACCATTTGCTGGGTTGTAGCATCTGTAGGCCTTAGATTGAGTATAGTAACCAACAAAATGCATTTGTTGACTTTTCTCCCAACTTGTGTCTTTCTTGAGGATTAATAAACACATATGCTATACTACCAAAAATCTTTAAATGAGTAACTGAGGGTTTCTTTCCATACCAGGCCTCGAATGGTGTCTTATTCTGCATAGCTTTTGTTGGTGAGATATTGAGCAAATAAACTGAAGTTGTCACTGCTTCAGCCCAAAAACTATCAGGCAATCCCTTGGTTTTCTAGCATACTTCTGGCCATCTCAACAACAGTCCTGTTCTTTCTTTCAGCAATCCCATTCTATTCTGGAGTGTGAGGTGCTGTAAGCTCTCTGTGAATTCCATGCTTCTCACAGAACTTCTTAAATTCTGTAGACAAAAATTCCCCTCCTCTATCTGTTTGTAGTACTTTCAATTGGCTTCCACTTTGTTTTTCCGCTATGCTTTTAAACTTCACAAAGTTCTCAAAGGCTTCTGATTTCAATTTCAAGAAATATATCCAGATCATTCTACTGAAATCATCAATGAATAGCATAAAGTAATTACTGCCACCTAGAGAGTCAGTTCTCATAGGTCCACATAAATCTGCATGTACTAACTCAAGTGTTGTGATGCTCTCCAAGCCTGACCAACAGGAAATGGTCTCCTGCTATGCTTCCCATAGATACATCCTTCACACACCACATCAGATTCTTTAATTTCAGGCAGTCCAGTCACCATCTCTTTCTGATTCAGTAGCTTTAATCCCTCTGATTCAGATGTCCATATCTAAGATGCCATAATTTTGAGGCATCTTTAGATATTACTACAAAAGCTTGCATTTCGAGCTCGTCAATAACAAGAGGGAACATATGATTTCTGTCATTTGCACCTTAGCTAGAACATGTTTGGTGGATTTTTCAGTAATTATACACATATCAGCATAAAAAAAACTGTAAATCCACTTACCATTAGTTGACCTATACTCAACAAGTTGTGTGCTAAATCTGGAGCATACAAAACATTTGAAATCTGCTTACTTGTTCCAAAGTCAGATTTTACCTCCACTGTGCCTTTTCCCTCCACATGTATCTTCTTGTTGTCTCCAGCCTTATAATTCTTTTATGAGATTCATCCAAATCTTTGAACATGGCTCTCTCCCCTGTCATATGATTTGAGCAGCCGCTATCTATGAACCATACAGCTTTCCCTTCATTCCTTTGCTCAATTACAGCCATGAATAAGTAATCTTCATCAGCTTCAGTCTCCTTTGCAAATTCAGCTAGATTACTTCTGCAGTCTTTTGCTATGTGCCCTGTCTTTCCACATGTATAGCACTTCCTTAGCTTTGTCCATCCTCTTCCTTTTGCCTCTCCCTCTATAGCCTCCATGAGCTTTTCCTCTATTGCTTCCTGCTCCTTCTTGATTAACATGAAAGGCTTTTCCTTCAGATTTCTCCTGTGACCTGTTCAACCTATCCTCATGGGCTTGCAAGGATCCCATCAACTCAATCAATATAAAGCTTAGACAAATCTTTTGACTCCTCTATGGCAGCAACAATATGATCAAATCTAGAGTTCAAACTTATCAGAATTTTGGCTACAATTGTTTCATCATTAATTTGTTCACCAAAGGATTTCATATGATTAACTATTGTTTTTGTTCTAGAGAGGAAATCTGAATGGACTCATTATTTTGCATAAGCAAGGTTTCAAATTCTCTACGCAAGGATTGAAGTTTAACCATAATTACCTTGGTAGATCCCTGGAACTCATTTTTCAGTATAGTCCAAGCCTCCACAGCAGTCTCTGCAGCTGAAATCCTTGAAAACATAGTCTCATGAAGTCCCTGTTGAATGAAAAAGAGAGCTTTGGCATCCTTTTTCTTGTTCTCTCTTAATCTGACTTCATCATCATTCTCATTGTAGCCATTTTCAACAACTTCCCATAGTTCTTGAGATTTAAAGAGAGTCTTCATCTTGATTCTCCAGAAATCAAAATTTTCCCCTTTGAAAACAGGGATCATTGATTGCTGAGATGAGTTTCCTAAGCTATTCATACTTGTAAAGCCTAGAAGACAGCCAGGCGCTGATACCACAAATGTTGGATAATAGAAATTATTTGATCACAAAATAAGAAGTAGCAACAAAGTAGGGGATAAAGAAGGAAGAATTTTATTGATAGAGAAAGACAAAGATACACTTTTCTGATGCCAATAAACAACGAAACAAGCTACTTAAATAGTAAATGCTTAACTAACAAATCAGAAATATCAGTAACTGATCAACTAAAAATCAGCCACTTCTTATTGACTGCAAAAGCTCCTAAAAAAGCAACAGATTGCATCAACTAGCCGTTAACCTTTGAATCATTCAAACCAATAAGGTGCTACCAACCTTAAAAATTGTGGAGCTTTGGAAAGTATGGTGAAGAAGCAGGCTGCAGATGGGCGGCCTTATGCAGCAGTTTGTGCTTCTTCTGCTGTGGCACCTGGGCCATGGGGTGTGCTAATGGGATTGAAAGTATGAATGGCAACCCATTGCTTTTGTTGAATTTCAAAATAAATTAATTTCTGTTTAGAATTCTATTTCTATTATTGTTGGGGATTATAGCAATCAAAAATGTTCAGAAGAAGCAATTGTTTTGACAGGCAACTTGTTATCCATCACTCATAGAGCAATTGCAATCTTCTGCGATTGTTGTAGAATCAAAAGTGCAGCAGGATCGTGTAGCTGTAACAAGTCGTGGACCTGGCACTACCATGGAGTTTGTTGTTGCACTAGTTGAGCAATTGTATGGCAAAGAAAAAGCTAATGAAGTTTCTGGGCCTCTTGTAAGTATTTTGTCAGCTGTATTTTTTGTATGACTAAAATACTATTAAAAAATTGGGGGTAAAAAAATATGATTTTGTTTGAAAAATATTATGTGTTCTAAAGCAAATTGTAAATACTGCTAAAACATTAATGTGCTCATCATAATATAGTTCAAGAGAGAATATTAGTTATTTTCAAGTTTTGTAGTGTGATCTACAACTGAAAGATATAAAGTGTTTGATTAATTTAATTTGCCTATCAATGTTTCTTTTGATCAACGTGCCTTCTCTTCAGTAATTTATAAATTTTCTTCTCGTCAAACACCAACCACACAAAACTCATACTCTGGAACATAAATGCTGTTGAACATTTAACGAACTTATTATAGGCGCAAATGCATTGTTGTTGAGAATTATGTTGTGGGAATATGCTTCCACTCCTTCGAATACTTATGACTTGAATTTATTGGCCATGCAGGTTCAAATATTTTGTTCTGTAATTCTTGTGCTTAATGATTTTTGCAATTTAGTATCTTACTGCATCTTTGTTGCAGGTGATGCGGCCCGACCATAGGGATGAATATACCATAAAGGAGATAAATCCAATACAGTGGACATTTAACACTACTTCTCAGGTATGCCTTTAAACCTAATACTTTGTTACTACTCCAAATCTGGCTAAAGACGGACCCAACTGGGAAGGTTTGCTAAAATGGAGCCTTGCTCACTCCGATGGGATTGTTTTTGCTTGCAATCTCAGGTAAGTCTATTTCTCGTTTATATGCTTCTTTATTAATTTAGAATCCGAGACTTTAGCGATTTTATGCAAAGATGGGTATGGAATGTTTATTATATGAATGTTATTTGAAGAATGCATGCGGAGGGTTTATGGAAAATCAGTATTTAATTGGATTCATTATATCTGATAGTGAGGAGGATAAAAGATGGTTCATAGAAGCTATGCAAGCTAAGAGTACTGATGTGATTAAGCGAATGAAGGAGATAACTCTTGTTGGATGAATTGCACTTTCTGTTTTGGTAGATATGTTGGATGAATTGCAAGAGAGAGAATTTGTAACAATAAAGTCACAGGATTTTAATACTATAATTAAAATGTCAATTTAATTAGTACATATTATTTTTTTTAATAATCAATAACAATAATTATTCCCTTAATTTCTTTTCCCTAATCAAAACTCAGTCATCAATTATCATTTTTCATTTTAATTCAAATGACAGAAATGTTGATTGAATGATATTATATATTTACTATTATATAGATGAAAAAGTTAAATACGGATTGGAGAAAACTTCATATGAGAAGCAAAGTAATTTTCCCAATTGAATATATTCTCGTATTTGCAGTTGTTGAATCCTTATTGCAAAACAGCTTCACGGCTTAAATGTAAGAACTAAGTGTACAAATATTTGAATTTTCTGTTCCTGGAAGTCCTATTCTACTGATATAGGATAGATACCATTTTAGATCTTTCTGATATAAGTACAAACTGGTAAGGATATAAAATTTTGTCTTTAGATTGGTTAAACTCTACGAAAGGGGAACCTATAAAGCAATTTTAAGGTAGTAAAATGGTTTCATGTTACATAAGAGAAATATTTTAAATATTTTATAAGGTGGGTATGCCTTTAATCTGTGGACTTGGAGCTGTAAATAAACTATCATAGATTGCTTTACTACCAATTTGCAAGACTATTTGCTTTATCTAGTCGACTTTACAAACAGTTATCGATTTGGATTCCAAATTCTCCAACTGGTTACATGATATATTCCTTTCTCAACTTCAGAAATACTTGCCTAACTAATTGACCAATTCATTTACACAATTCTGATTTTATCTTTGGAAATACACGAAACTTGTAGGTTTTCTTTTTCCTTCCTGTGCATATGACTGTTTGTTCCTAAAATAAATTGAGGCTACATCAGATGTTTTCTTTATGTTTATGAAACTCATTCTTCTTATGGCATTGCTTTTGGGGTTACATTCTCTAGTTTTTATGTGCTTCGTTATTCAGTTGATGTTTTGCAGTATTATATATACTAAGTGTTTTGGGCACAATATATTTGTGCCATAATGTTATGCAAAGCGTGATGAATTACATAAAGATATAGAACAGTTGTGCATGCAGCAAGCTGGACCTAGCTACCTTGTTGTGGCTACAAAAATGCATTTCCAAAGGTACATATGTAAATTATATGATGCATACTTTCCTATCCATGAGATCAGGTTTTGATTTCCTTTGTTATACATACTATGCTATGTGGGAAAAGGCATGGGATGAAAATGCAGCAGAGAAAAGGGATGCTTTGGTCTGTGGTTTTCACTATGAGAACACAATAAATATTGTCTTAAATTATGCCATATTACACTACAAAAAAACAGCCAATTAGCGACGACACTATTTTTGTCGCAAACTTTGCGATAGATTCGCGATTGTTTTACAATTCCATCGTGGAAAGGATATTTTTTATTTTTTTGTGATGAAATAGCGACGGAATGAATACACAGTCGCTAATTATTGGCGAAAACCATACGTGCCATGGTTTGCGGCGAAATTAGCGACAAATATTTCCGTCGCTAAAGTTTATAATTTTTTATTCATGAATTTAGTTCCAGAAACGTTAGCAACGAACATTTTAGTAACTAATTTTGGAGAAAAATATAGCGCCTTTTTTGTGATGGTTTAGCGACAGAATTTGGTTTGTCGCTAATAATAATTTGTTACAGTAAAACAATTAGCGACGGAAATGTTTAGTCGCTAATCTGTCGCAAATAAATTAAAAAATAATTTTTAATTTCACTCACATGATTTATGTATAGTTTCGCGTTGCCTTATTCATCATGTTCAATTCATTACATCATGTACTTATGCATATACAAGCATCCATAAGTAATTAAAATAATGTAGCATTGATCATTAATATATATTCTTACGAATATAAGCCTTTATATACACATATGCATCACTTTATTAGAACATCTTCAGGTGTACATTTCATATGCCCTCATTTGCATTCTTATAATCTAGTTACATTGGTATACATACATAAGGTTAATATGTAGACCTAGTAATGGCATAAACTAACTTATGTGCATATGGTTTCTCATATTTCACTACAAAAAAAACTGCCAATTTGTGATTAAAATTAGCGACGGCCTTATTTTCGTTGCAAATTTTGCGAAAGATTCTCGACTATTTTACATTTCCGTGGTGGGAGGATATTATCTATTTGTGCGACGAAATAGCGACGGAATGAATAAAGAGTCGCTAATTATTGGCGAAAAGTATACGCGCCATGTTTTGCTACGGAATTAGCGATGAATATCTCCGTCGCTAAATTTTATAATTTTTTATTCATTAAATTATTTCCAGAAAATTTAGCGACGAACATTTTAGTTGCTAATATTGAAGGGAAAATATAGCGCCTTTTTTGCGACGATTTAGCGACGAAAATTGATCTATCGCTAATAGTAATTTGTTACAGTAATACAATTAGCGACAAAATAGTTTAGTCACTAATCCGTCGCAAATAAATTGAAAAATATTTTTTTTAAATTTCACTCACATGATTTATGTATAGTTTCAAGTAATTTTAATATACACTATATGAAATGAATATTTTATTTTTTAACAGAAAATTATAAAGTATTTTATAAGTTAATAATAATTTGTTATCAATTATACCAAAATCTAAAGTTATTTATTTAGAAAATTAACATTTTTAATAATAATAATAAACTAATTGTTACTATTATTATATAATTGCATAATGAAGATTAATAAAAATAAATATTTATAAAAAAGTAATATAAATTTATTATTTTATTTAAAATAATAATAAAAAATTTTGTAATTTATTTTTATTTTATAAAATTTAAATCAAATATTAAATTATTAGAAATTTTAATGATTTTTTATCAATTATCCTAAATCTAAACTTATTAATCGAAAAATTTTACATTTTTAATAATAATAATAATAATAATAATAATAATAATAATAATAATAATAATAATAATAATAATAATAATAATAACAAAGTAATTGTTATAGTTATTATATAGTCACATTATGAAATATTGAAAAAGATAATTTCAACTACCTTTCATGAGATAGACCCATTTGAAGATTTTGTTCTCAATAATTAATACATATAAAAAAATTATAATAAGTAAATATGTATTATATATAATTATAGTTATATTTATATATATTATATAAATAATATAAATAATTAATTTATGCTTGGATTATAATTAATTCACATAATATACTAAATAAGTTAACTAATTATTTATTATATATACAAAATATTAAAAAAATAAATAAAAGTGTATAAAGTTTGGTTGGTTCGGTCTATTTGATTTTTAACAAAAAAATCGAAAAAACTAAAATAATTAAACAACAAAAACCAAACAAACTTAATAAATATAAAAACAATTCTTTTTTTCAAAATTATCAAATTAATGTTGTTCATAACAATTCAATTTTTCAATATAATGAAACTTTATCTTGTTTAATGAGAATTAATTTTTATGCTTAATATGTATTTAATATGTGTACATAATATATTTATGGATAAAATTAAAAAATTTTATATAAATGTATTTACAAAATTATCCCCAATTTAACAGGTATTCTAAAATAAAAATAGGGATATTTTTGTCTTTTGAAAAACCCTAATTACCCCCTTATCTCTTTGCCTTATTCTCATTTTCTTATTTTCTCAGGTTAAGCCGCCATCTCTTTCCCTATCTCTCTCGTTTCTTCTTCCCTTTGCCCTAATCGCTGCAACTCGTAATCGCCGGTGGATAAATAGCTGCAACAACTCACGCCGCCGCTGTTTTCCCCATCGCTAACGTCACTCTCCACCATGGCATTTCCTTCTATCGGTTCGTCCTCTTTTTTCACTTGAACTGTGTTGATTAAGAATATGTTAGACTGGGACAAAAAACTGAAATTATGCACAAAGTGCATCAATTTTCTAGATTTATTAGATTCAAGGTACAAAAGTAGTATATTTTTAATTTCTCATATTTAAGAGTAAGCATAACTAAACCTTATGGGAGTGCTCTGCTTTGGGTAAGTCGGTTTTAATAATTGTGAGAAGGAATAACAGTTTCGGTAGCAACCATTTCAATAGGAAGAATACTAGAGCTAGTTCATTCAAGATATTGGCCATCGTTCTCAGTCTCTCATTTATGGTTCTTAAATGCTTAGCAATGGTTACTAGATCTTCGTTTATCTTATCAATTTGGCAAACCGACATAAATCACACCTTTTTCTGTTAGCATACGCATGTTGTGCAGCATAGTCTTGGCCATGGCTTTCTCTCTGTAAAGGTAGATCATTTTGTTATGCTAGTTACACAAGTTATGTAATTTCAATTTCTCAAGAATATATATTTTTTTGTACTTCTTAATCTTGTACTGATCCTGAAAATATGATACTGACTGCCATAATTGCATTTATGTATTCTGCTTTATTTCTTCCATTACATGTATTTTTATTTATAATTGGTCATCAGTTGAATAGAATTTTGAAAAGATTTATGCTTTTTTAAGTGTTTGAAGAGAAAATCAATCTTTATACAGAGTTGGTACAATGTGAACCCCTTGAAGAACCTAATATGGTCATTGAAGAAGCAGGAATTCAACAGAAAAGGAATAATTTTAATAGCAATGTGCAAATGGATAAACTTATGCTGGATGATCAGAGGATGGCTAGTGAATTTCTTGCTACAAGGTAAGCAAAGAGAGTTCCTCCTAATATCGTAGATAGATTGATAACCGATTTTCAGGGCAAGTAAATAACTAGAATGGATATTTTTTCAGTTACCTATGTTTTTGTCATTTCCATTTAGTCTTGCATGTGAAGCATATCATAGGTTTTGCTTTTCAGTAAGGATTCTTATTGTTCCATAAGCATTGAAGTATCCACCTTCTACTAGATATTTGACCTCTTTCATGTATTGTAGAGGATTGGTCAATGATAGTTTGTATGCAGAAACATTTTCTCAATCTAGATGGTCTTCCTCGAGCTGGGGACCTAGATGGATAAAGCAAGATATCATATCTTAGTGTGAATTTTCCCACCAAACATGTATACTGCATAAGCTCTGTGAAAAATAATTTTTTTGAGAATTCATGTATGGAGATGATTGTATGTTAAGAGAAATTGCAAACACTTTTGACTTGTTTGATATATTTTCTTTCCCTCACTTGACACAACATGCTTCATCTAACACTGGCAAGAATATAACATATTATTGTTGTTTGCTCTCATAAATAAATTTATTGCTCCACTTTAGAGAAAAGACTATTGAAACTCTTCAAGTTTTTTGAACCCACCATCCATCTTAATTCGCTCTTGATAGTTAAACTGCGTTTGTAGCTATTTTTTTATTGAATAGTTGATCTATACAGTGTATCCTATGAGAGTTAAATAGTTGATCTATACAGTGTATCCTAGGTATGTTATGAAAAAGATCCATTTGGCTTATTAGACTGATAGAGCTCGCAGGTCTGCCCACCAAGAGGTAAGTATACAAAATTCTATCTCTATTTATTATTAAAAAGCAATTGACACTGAAGACATGACATCTTGGGAGGCATATTTAGGTTGAGTATAAGACATTATTGAAATGAAATATTTGCTTTGAGTTACTAAAGCTTGATTGCTGTATTTTCTGTTATTTGTCATCACAAATACCAAAAGCAAATTGATGTGTAATTTCTAGCATATATCTTACCTAAATTTCTAGCCACTTATTATGGATGCTATTTGGTTCTTTTTCCTCCAGATGGAACTTATTTCAAGAGTAAGAAATCCATTCATTGTGGAGTACAAAGACTCCTGGGCATATAAATCTGCTCTTCCTGAATTTTCCAGTGAAATGATGAAAGAACATTTGGATAAGGTACACTCAGTATGTATGCATTGGAATGATCATGTTTGCATTTGATTGCTAGATGGGGCCTCTTTTCCCATTTATCTTGTATCTTTCATAACAAATAAAATATAGTTCTCTCTTCTTTCGATACCATTCTATTTTGGACATTCATTTATAAATTTCTTATTGGAGGGTTTTAAGTTATTTTATCTAACATTTATGGTGAACTGATTGACTGGTTAGATGCTAACAATTTGCATTTGTGAGTATCCATGACAATTTGTCACCAACTATTTGCAATGTGATATACAGGTTGCACAGTTTCTATACAGGCAACTTGGGCTAGAGGCTGGTGTTAACGCTGTCATAACCAATGGAAGGGTCAGTCTTAATTTTTTCATGTAAAATAATAAACACATTAGATGGCATTAATTTTCCATCACTCAATACACTATTGTATCTTTAAACTTCATTGCTGCTTGTGCTATAGTATATATGGGGTTACCAAATCATAAAACAGAATTACTAGTTAATCTTACAGTTTGTTTTTCATCAATGTTTTGGGGGGTTTTGTAACTCAATTAAAAGTTGGAAACAAGGGTATATGAGTTGGTAGTACCTAGTGGGTATCTAATATTGCTGTAGTGGTTCTGAGAACTACATCTTAGATAGCCAGTTTTTGGATAGATGATTGGTTTTTGACAGTTTCTTTTGCTGGCTCTAGTTATTTGGCTAACCTTTCTAGTTTTTCTCTAGTTTTGTTATGTTTTTAAGTTCTTTTTGGTTTGGGGCTATCTTAATTTTATCTTCTACATAGGTTTTATTTTTAAATTGCTTGGGCACTGTTAGTTTTGTTCTATTTTTTGTTTAATTTGTTGTACTCTGGTTTATTCAATTATGCCTTCACTTGCAAATTTATATATTGAAAATTGGAATTGTTCTTAGTTTCTTATGATGGAAATTTCTTCGTTAAATTGAAGAACGAGGTAAAATTTAAAGGATAGGATTGGGTTATATTATATTTATAAAATTATAAATAAGCGTATATAAATTTTTCTTCCTTGCATTGATTCCAAAGAACTGACTTTTAATAAGCGTATATAAATTCTAGCTGCTACTATTTATCTCAACCAACTTCAGCTCATTATGGGTTGAGCCAACCATGAATTTGAGCTTTTCTCATCCAATTCGATCTATGAGTTTCCATTTTTCTTTTGTTATTATGTTCTTTGCATTTTAATTATCATATCTTGTTGTTATTTGCTGTCGATCTTTAAGAAATGTTCTTAAAAAAAGTAGTTATGGAGTCCTCAAACCCCTTATTTAATTGCTAAGAAAAATATAAAATTCGGTTTCTATTGCTAATTGTGAAGTAAAATAGTTAACTTTAGTAGAATTGTTAAAATTCCTTATCTTTTCATCATCTTCTAGCTCACAAATTCGGTTTCTATTAAATAGGTATTTACTATTTAATTAATTGACCCTTTTTAATTGGGTAAATGATGGTGTCTTTTTACTAATTGTTAATTAATGATTATGTGGTTTCTCTCTCTCGTTCTGTGTTTTAGATTGAAATGCAATGCTTCACGGCTAAGATTGTGGACATGATGAAGCAGGAGAAACTTTATGCATCTCAAGGAGGACCTATCATTTTATCACAGGTTGAATTTTAAAACTATTTGATGGATGCCTGTGTTTGATATGATATCCAAATTATGCATATTCCTTTTGTGGGTTCTCTTTCATCATTAGAAAAGAAATCTTAAAAATAATTTATGTTTGACTTTTGGGTCACTAAGAAGTAATGTGTTCTAGAAGCAAACAACTTTTTTCCAGTCCTACTGGCGCAACATATATGAAGTTCACCTTTTTTTACCCCCTTATTATCTGCTGTACTTCTCTCTTGGCAGTCCTGTTGGGAGTCAATGTGTCTCGAAGGAAGACCATAGCTTAATAAAAAGAAGAGGCTTAGCTGCGGTGAATTGTTTTTAGGCTCGCTTGAGTGATGTACCATTTGTGAAATTGCGTTCTGCTCCTCGCTTGTGTAGGGAGTCTAATTCTTCTAATACCTTTTCAAGTGATCCTTTTCTATTGAGCATGCAAATACATTCCTTTGCATGCCCCTCTATCTTGAATTATGTATATGCACCTTATGAAGATATATCATGAGGAATTTTCATTCACTAATTATGCATTTTAATCTTGGGGACTATTTTTAATGATTTTTATTGTTTATACATGATACAGCACATGAAATCTTTATTTCTCAACCCTTTCTACTTGTTATTTGATAATTCCACATTTTGTTGCATAATCATGAGACCAATGTTGTCCTCCTTTAGTTTTGAGTATTTTGTTTCTATTTTCTTGAATTTTATTGTTTTATGTCTCAATGGTTTTCAACTTTCAATTTGGACTTTACCTCATTTATTAAATTGATTACTGTCTTCACTAATGTTTACTAGAAACTCCATCGGTAATGCCATGGACATTAGCTGAATCTTAAAGATTACCATTGCAGCTTTTAGTATTATAGAGTCGCATTTTAATATGTAAAAGCCATAAAAATTCACTATATTATGTAAACTGATGAACATATTATATTGCTATAGAAAGAGTCACTAATTTTGTTTTGACAATGGTATTAAATTTATATTTTGGATGCCAAATAGAATTGTGATGAACACACCTCTTTTGAGAATGAGTAAGTGAATCCACCTTAAAACAAAGATGAACTGTTATGATTTACATCTTGCAATGTAAGGTGACACTTAAATGGTGATCATCGATGGGCTATGCCACTGATGGTAAATTTTGACTAGGCAGTATTTGTTTATACAGATTTTACTCTGTAGACTAAGAACTTGCACCAAGATTTAGGAAAAGAAAATCTTCGCACTATTGCTTAATATAAGTTTAACTTCACATTCATATTATTTTTGTTTAATTAAATTATGCTTTCATTATATATTGAAGCTTCTTTGGGGGTACTAAGTGCTGGGTGGTCTTGAGTTTCTATTTATGGTATGGTTCAGGTTAATAAGGATAAACCTTTTAAGTTTTAATTCTGAATAGATTGTGCACTAATAAGGAGCTGCCATGAATATTTTTTCCCTTTTTATTTTTCTTTGTTGGTTTGTAGACATCAGCCTGAGAATGATTGAGGTTGCATTATCGTTGTAGAATTGCCACATGTTGATAGTTTAATGCCATAATATTTGATTCATTATATCAGAAGATACAAACAATTTCTTATTCATTTTCGCATTGGTCCATATATTAAATAATGGCTATTATATGTAATTAAGTCATTTTTCTAGGTCATATTCCCAATGATTTTTTTTCTCATGATATTGATAATTTGTTATGTATTGCAGTACCATGGCTTATAATAGCAAATCCAGTAAATTATGGCCGACCCTGTGAGCTTTCTTGTGTGGAAGCATTATCTGCAGCTCTGATAATCTGGTGCTCAAATTTTAAACTCAATCTTTCTTGAAATGGTTATTATGTTGATTTCTACACTTGTACATGCTCAAGTAATAATTGTTACTAGCTAAGCTTTAATTATGAAGTTCAGGTTATATTGAGTAATAGGTAGAGTTTGATGAAATTACTTGCATCATTGTCTTATTCTGGTAATAGGTAGAGTTTTATTATATCTACTGAAATATTATTCATGATTTTTTATAGATTTAGTTGTTTTGTCAATTGCTACTGTAGATTCTCCTGTGGATTGTGAATTTGAGGGAAAACAAGCTCATCTATGCAACAAAGGAAAGTCTGGAAATTGATTGAAAATGAAGATGAGAAGCAGGAGAAGGAACAATTGTTGATGTTATTTAGGAGGATATTATTAGTATTTTTTTGTATTGTTTTAAGAGAGATTGTTTGATGACAGTATGTATGATTTTAATTACTTTTATCAAACATTATGTACGATTTCAATTATTTTTATATATGTGTTTTGGAATATATTATGTTTTGGAATAAATATATAAATATATATGTGTATGTATGTGTGATCAATAGCGTGTATAGGATGAAAATTAATAAATACTACAACAAAAAATAGCGACGGATTAGCGACAACAATTCTGTCGCTAATATGTAAAAATAAGAATTTCACAAATAATTAGAGACAAATTTAGCGACTTCGTCCTAACATTTAGTGATGGGAGTTATTAGTGGCAACCTGTCGTTATTGATACAATAATAATTAGCGACGGAAAATTTAGTCGCTAAATATTATTATTATAATACAGGCAACTAATTATGAATATAAATTAGCGACGGAAAAAAAATTAGCGATGAAATTTTTCGTCGCTAAATTAGCGTCTGATTTGAAATTCCATCGCTAATATATTCACAATTGGCCTTTTAGCGACTATTCGTCGCGGCGTTGCTAATTTATTTTAGTGACGGAATTTTGCAAATTAGTGACAGAATTGTTCGTCGCTAATTGCCAATTTTTTTGTAGTGTTTATGTTTATTTTATAATTATATCTCCATATTAAATCATGGACTACATGTACTTCATGATACATTATATCCTTATTTACATGTTTAAAGTGCTCTAAAAGTATTTGAAGAGGTCCAGATAAGTTTTGTTAAAGTTATAGTCAAGTATAGGCTGAAATAGGGAGGTGATCCAGCTGGGACAATATTATCTCGGTCATGTCACTTGCTTCTATTCAGTCCAGAATGTTTTGGTCTGGTTAGGTTGGTTAATTGGCTCAATTGAGTTGATTCTAGGCTCTAGTTCTTCAGTAGACAACCTTTCTGCTTCAAATTGTGAAGGATTAGTCACATAATATACATGATTTTTAGGCAAAGTGGTCTTCTAGATAATTGTTTCCTATCTCTCTAGTTTCCAAATCATTAAAAAGCAAGCCATTTTAACTTCTAAAACTTAAGATATTTATAAAATAGTACAGACTTCTCCCAATGACAGGTAACAACCATTTTTGAATTTTAAGCTAGTTTTTTATAGTCTTAGAGGAAGAATCAGATTTCAAACTCTTCATAAGAAATTTAGTCCTAGCTATAAAACTTAAGATCCAGTTAGAATCATCTAATTTAGATCTCTAAAACTTGACTTATACTTAAAACAATCCTGCTAGATCAAATGAACTTTATGACAAAATTTTCCTATCTCAAGAATACTTACTATATTTCATCACCCATGCACATCTAAGCATTAAAGCAATATTTCCACCTCATTAACATATCTAATATAACATTTCTAGTCATTTTACATAGGCAAACACATGTAAGAAAATTAAAAGTTCCCATACCTTTTGATATAACCAAAAGTACCCTTCAACTCTTCTCAACTTCCTTCTCTTTCTTTTTGCTGGATTCTCCTTCTACATACAAAAAATCACATAAATAAACATATATTGACTTCATTGATTTTAATCCCTTATATATAGAGCAAAAAGGAAGTGGAAGAGAGAAGATTATTGCCTTAAAAATATCTAAACCCTAAATTCTCTCTCCTCTCAATATATGTAGCTGAAATTATGGTATTTTTAGATAGTGGAAATAGTTAGGATTTTGAGGTAAATTGGTTGTATTTTGGCTCCTAAGTTAGCAAACCATTAAGTCTTATTTTTTTCTTAACTTTTCATTCTTTCTCATGCATTTTTTAGGGTGAACAAGGTGGCATTTCCCTATTGCGTGGTCCCCTTTTGGGACATAGGAAAGTTCCATCTTGCTCCCTTATTTTTTTAATTTCCCAATTCTACCCTATTTTTCCTATTATCTTTAATTTAATCCCTACATCATGTCTCCCTAATTATGTACATGCATGCCTTTAATGAAATTACCATAATACCCCATCTTTTAAAGTAATTTCCTCTAGGTCCCATCATAGAATTTATTAACTAATAATGCATGTTTCAACTCCAATATTACTTAAGTATGTGCATATTCTTTTAGGGCATATGTTAGGAAAACACATTAATATCTAGGATATGAACATAGCATTAGTGCCACACCAATCTTCAAAATCATCATAATCTTCATTAGATTTCTTAATCTTGACATTTATAAAACCTAATTTCCTTTTAGCAGCTCTATCTTCATAGATTTACTCCAAAAAAGATAGTTGTTGCCATTAACTAGCACGAAAACAAGAGAAACTCAAATATTATTAAATCATTATAGTATAGGAATCCTCTGTAGCTTTAGTTATATTATCCTTATGATTTTCCATCGAGACAATATTCTAAAAACACTTTATAAGATAAAAACAAAAGAAAAGACAAACATGAACCGGAAAATAATTGCAATTTTCAACTTAAGAATCCACTGTGCAATTTGAGTAGAATCAACTTAGATCTAAAATAGATCTTTTGTAGCTCTGAAACCATGAATAAGTACAAAACATAATAGAAAGAACAACGGTAATTATTGTTACCATATATAGATACACTACAAAAAAACTAGCAATTAGCAATGGCCTTATTTTCGTCGCAAATTTTGCAACGGATTCGCGACTGTTTTACAATTCCTTCGTGTAGAGCATATTTCTTTTTTTTTTTTTGCAACGAAATAGCGACGGAATGAATAAACAGTCGCTAATTATTGGTGGGAAGTATGCGCGCCATGTTTTACGATGGAATTAGCGATGAATCTTTCCGTCGCTAGAGTTTATAATTTTTTATTCAAGAAATTAGTTCCAGAAACTTTAGCGACGAAAATTTTAGTCGCTAATCCGTCGCAAATAAATTAACAAATAATATTTTTTTAATTTCACTCACATGATTTATGTATATTTTCAAGTAATTTTAATATATACCATATGAAATGAATATTTTATTTTGTAACAGAAAATTATAAATTATTTTATAAGTTGATAATAATTTTTTATCAATTATACCAAAATCTAAAGTTATTTATTTAAAAAATTTACATTTTTAATAATAATAATAAATTAATTATTACGATTATTATATATTTAAGTGTTCAAGATTAATAAAAATAAATATTTATAAAATAGTAATATAAAATTTATTATTTCATTTAAAATAATAATAAAAAAATTTGTAATTAATTTTTATTTTATAAAATTTAAATCAAATATTAAATTATTAGGAATTATATTGATTTCTTTATCAATTATCCCCAAATATAAACTTATTTATTTAAAAAAATTACATTTCAATAATAATAATAATAATAAAGTAATTATTATAATTATTATATAGTCATATTATGAAAAATAATAAATATAAATATTTGTATAATAATAATATAAAGTTTATTATTTCATTTAAAATGATTATGAAAAATTTATAATTTATTTTTATTTTGTTAAAATTTTGAGCAAATTTTAAATTATTAAAAAATTTTAGTTATAAATATTTACAAAATTATCCTTGAATACAAGGATAAAATGATGAAATTTGGTAGGGGCATTTTAGTAATTTCAAAAATTTGCCCTAGATATTAAAATAACATTTTCTCTCCCCTCACCTCTCTCCATCATTTCAATTTAATGCTTATATGATTTTAAGCTTAATTTATTATTTAATTGAAAAAAAATTAATTAATTGAATTAACTCCAATTTTTAATAATTGAAATATCAAGTTCTATAATTAAATTATTTTTATTCAAACTTAATTTTAATGTCCCAAAAATTTGAAATCGTGCGAGAGCACTTTTAATACGGGTGTACAGTATTTTATAGGATTGATTTGTTTGCACAATTTCAAAATTTTAAAGTGATAATTTGAATTTAAAGCAAAAATTAAAGAACTAATGACAAAGGATTTAAAACAAATAAATGTATAATAATAATTAAAATAATTAAAATATTAATAATAAGATTTAAGTTTCTTATTGGCTAATAATAATAATAATAATAATAATAATAATAATAATAATTTAAGAAGACGTTTAGATTCAAGAAGATTGGAGTGAGATATTTATTGGATAACTAAAATTTTATCTCTGGCATTTTTTCCACCTTTTTTTGCTCAACTCTCACATTTTTAAATTGCTTTTAGAGTTTTCCTCCCCTATTGCTTTTCCTTCTTTGTTTGGCCTTAGTTGCTGCATCTCTTTTTTCACTTGCAATTGTATTATATGATAATTGTATTTTTTTTGCTTGTAATCTTATTATACTATATATTTAATCAAGTATAAATTGAATTTTTTCTTCTTTTTTTAATATAATTTTTAATTATTTTAAAATTTTAAAATATATAAAATGTATTAAATTAATAAAATTATAGAATATATTTTGAAATTTTTCAATAAAAATATTAGAAAAAGGCTTATTAAAGACCACAGTTTTAGGATCAATCAATTTTCTAGTGCTTAAAAATATACTAATAAGGACTAATTTTTTATATGGTCATTAATTTTTAATTTAACCCGTAATAGTTGTGAGGGAAAAAAATCTAGTCCTAAAAACAATTAATTTTTGGTCCTTAAAATAGAAAAATTGCGCGGGATGAAGTGATGCTCAGATAAAAGAAAAACCCTTTTACCTATTTTTCACAAAAGCTTGGTCATTTGCTGTCTTCTCTAGCAAAACTCCCTGTGCCCTAACATGTCTTTAGTTTCACCTATGTTAGACTCCATACCGGTGCCGCTTTCCATCGACAAAGTCTTCTTCACCATCGACCTGCTCCATTATCGACAGATCTGAGGCAACATGCTCCATGACGTTCTCCACACGGACCGGTAAGAGAGACCATTTCTTTTATTTCTCCTATATATTGCTCCGTGTTAATGCTCTTTCCCTTTTTTTTTTCTCTTGCACCTTTTTCTTTCTTTTATATTTTTGGTTTTCAATTTTGTGATTTGTTTTGGTTTATTTGTGGGTATTGATTCTTTAAGCTAGATTATTGGACGATTTTGAAAGAGATTCAACATTTGGGTCGGAATTGGTCTCTGTTTTGGACGAAATTTCAATTCTCAATTATGGCAACTCTTATATTCCTTGTTTCGGTTCCTTAGAATTCATTCATTTATCCTATTTTTCTTGTTTCTTTGGATTATTTTCAGTCAATTACATGTTATGGTTGCTGGGTTTGAAATTATTTTCCCAGCATTTCTTGATTAAGCAGAAAAATGGAGATTGAAGTTCCACAGGACTCTCTAAGGTTATTGCAAGAGATCTACGATAGAAGAAATCTAAAGCTCTCAAAGTAAGAAATTGATTCTAATTTCTGAGTTTTGTTCTAATTTTTGAGATTTTATATATATATATATATATATATATATATATATATATATATATAACCATGTCTTGTTCTTGGGACATATAGGATACGAAGGACATACTGTACAAAGAGCCCACCACACTTCTCCACAACTTGTATGGAATGATAGACTTAGACTGGGAAAAGCTTATGAAATTCCAGGGTAAAGATGGGTTATTCTTGTTTTCTCCATCCCGTACTGCCTTTGCTTTCATGCACACTAAAGATCAGAATTGCTTGGGATATTTAAACGACGTCGTGCAAAAATTTGATGTAGGTAACCTCAAATACAAGCTTTCACTTTCACTTTTTAAATTCTTCAAATTGCAATCCAATAAACTAATGCATCATTTGATGAATTTCAGCACCTGGTGTTTATCCCATTGATTTATTTGAGCACATCTGGGCTATAGATCGCTTGCAACGCCTTGGAATCTCAAGATATTTCCAACCACAGCTTAAAGAATCTATCGACTATGTTGCCAGGTGCAATTAATCATCAATTAATGCCATTTGAATTGATTTGAAGAATTAAATTAAAACATTAGTCTTAAGAGAGTATGTGACAGGTTTTTATTGAACTAAAAATTATTTTGTTAAAATAAGTGACAAAAAGCCATTTGTTGTTGTGCATACTAGTCTAGTGGAGCTTTGTAACGAAAAGAGTTGTAGGTTATTCATTTCTATTTTTGGATGATTTGTTTTATATGTATTTTTTATATACAATCTTAGTTGGGAGCTCTATTTTCAGATAAATACAGATGTTATGCCTGGTTTGAACAACAACCTGAACCTCTGCTTTGTCAGCTTGTGATGTAATGTGTGCTTTTTATATTTCATTCGGTTATTCTATTTTTGGTGTTGTTATTTAAGCTCATATTAGTTAGAGGCTTTGCTGCAATTTAAATTGAATCAAACCCTATTGTTGTATTTTTTATAGACTCTGACATTTAGCAGGTCTACTTCACCATGCTGGAAGGGTGCTAAATACAAAAAGGTTCATATTTGCATCACCAAAAGGATCAACAGCAGCAGAAATAAAAACCAGCAAGCCTCTCCTTGCAGCTTTAGAGGAGAGTAACCCAAGTTCTCTTCCACAGCATCTTGCATATCTTGATCTCTGTATGGTTTGTGAGAATAATGTTGATACTTGGAGACGAGCTGTATTCTTTGAGGAAACTGGTGAGACTTACATAAGAGTTATAACTGTGTGCTTGAGACCTCTAGAGCAGCTAGCATCTACCTTGGGTGAAGACTTTGAAAATCAATCGATTGATAAGTTATATCAAACATCTAATCAATTGTAGTCACCAACTGAATTGCAACTGCATTCAAAGGTTTATGAACCCCTGAACAACTTCCAGGTATGAAAAATCAATGATAATTCTATTGCTAGCTTTAATATATGTCTGGATTTGAAACATTTGAATTCATTGAGGCATATCTCATTGCCAATACCTTAGGTATTCTAGTGTGTAAGTTTTGGAATTATTATTTTTTCTTTTTTAAGCTTAATACTACTTGAGAGTTGAAATTGCAGGTCACATCTCAAACCAAAGAGCAAGCATATGACATTTGTTGCATTGTAAATTACAAGATAAACCTCTCTAATGCCCGTTCATATAAACATTACAATTCTTGGATACAGAGATATATGGTGGCAGGTGTTTGATTTTCATGATGAAAAAAAGTTAATTTATAAATATAACCTATAGTTTCTAGTTGAGATAAAAAGTAGGGTTGAGAAAATGTATTTGTAGGGAGTTGATCACAAAAGATGTGTTCCTGGAACTGAAATAACAAGTGGAAAAAGAAAATTCAGGGTCATTGCATTACGAATTGAAGGGAAAACAAGCTGGAAAATAGCTAGGACTTAGTGTTAGTTGTACATCGATGGTTGTATTTGCAGGATTTGAGTATTGTGCTTGGGCTTATTTGGTGGTTGTGTGGCAATCAGTGAAACTTACTTTAGGCATTGTAGTGGTGCTGGGAATAATGAAGCTGACAAGGAAGAATTTGAAAGCATTTGCTACAATTCTTATAGTAGCATGTTAAAATTGAAAAATGAGCATAGTGAACACATTTATCAAGGCATTGTAATAATTCTTCACCCTTTATTTACGATTAAATTTTCTCATAATCAAATATGCTAATAAATAAGATCTTAGTTGTGGATAGAACTCCTAAATAGAAAAAGTTACCAGAAAATCCTAGCAACCCTTAAGGCATCATTTGGCCGACTAAAATTCCTTACTCTATTTTAAATGCAGAATTAGTGCAATTCTGCTCCTCTAGGAAGAACTCAGTGTTCTTCCAAACTAACGGTTACAGGGAAAAAGATGAGCTAGCATCTTATGTATATTGGTTTCGTTATTTGAAGTAGGAAAAATTAATCTTGTAGTGGTATTGTTGCTACTGTTGCTTGCACCTTTTGTGTCATCACTTTACTCATAGTTGAAACAGAAGTTTTATATCATTATTTGGTAGCTGTTTCTATATGATTGCTATTTGTATTAGCTTTTCATTCTTTCCTCTGCTAGATACAGCTACGCAAGGAGCGGATTGTTGAGAGAATGAAGGCTTTGCAGGAGTTAGTCCCTAGCTACTGCCAACAAGGTTCACGTATTTCTAGCCACAGACTATCTGTAAATAGGAATTGCATTTAAAGCTTAGGGTATATTACTACAACAATATTAGCTAGGAGCTAATTCTATATTTGGTAGAAAATTGTAAAGATTTAATTTGTTAGTTATTAATTTTAGGGAAATGGATTGTATAAACAATACTTTGTTTTATCTATTATTTTTTTGTGTTAATTCTATATTTGTAATGAATTCATTACAAATTATATATATATATATATATGAAAGTATAAGATTATTATTTATATTTGTATCTATTATATATGAATTTTATAGTATAAGATTATTATTTATATAGTATACAGGATGAAAATTTAAAAATGCATAAAAAGAAAATTTAAATTATGCAATAATTTAGCGACGGATTCGCGACAGCAACTGTCGTCACTGTGTAAACGTTAGAATTTAACTATAATTAGCGACTATCTTTCGTCGCTAAATTTTACATTAAATTTTTAATTAGCGACAGAAAATGTAGTCGCTAAATATTATTATTATAATTCAGTGACTAATTAGAAATATAAATTAGGGACAAAAATATTAGCGACGAAAGTTTTTCGTCGCTAAATTAGCGACTGAATTAAAATCCGTCGCTAATATATTCACGACTGGCCTTTTAGCTCGTTCGCTGAGTGTCGCTAATTTAATTTAGCGACGGATCTGATTATTAGCGACGGAAAATATTAGCAGTTTTTTTTGTAGTGATAACATTTATTTTGTGATAACTACAGCATATTTGCTTATCTTATACCTCTATAATTAGAGATAAATCAGCCTATAGTAGTGCCAATAATCATTCTTTAGATTGTACAGCCATAGCTTAAGGAAACTAAACTTATAACCACTCTATATATTCATCTATTTATTAAAATTTCTCTCTTTTTCTATCAAGTTTATCATGGTATCAGAGCCATTCATTTAGAAGTGTGAAATATTCTTTTGAGTGATTAGTCTTGGTTCATTTTGGTTATTGGTATATCATCTTAGTGTTATCTATTGGATTTCAAGCACTATTTTAGTATTTTATGGAAGCATCTTGGTATTTTTTGGTTACAATTTCTACTTTGTTATTTGGTATGGCTGCTTCCGAAATTTTCTTGTTTATTTGTGACTTGCTTTTTTTTTTTTTTTAATACTTTCAAATGGCTGGTGGCAAATCCGACTTTGAATTTTGTGTTAACTTTATTGGAAAGAATTATACAATATGGGAATTTCAATTCCAATCATATGTTTCTAGAAATGAGCTATGGGACACATTAAGGGGATTGTTCCAACTCCAACAAATGCTACTTAATTGGCTCAATGGAAAGCTAAAGATGCTCGGGTGATCTCCTGGATTACAAGTTCTTGTGATTCTCAAATTGTCCTTAATTTAAGCCCATATAAAACTGCTAAAGCTATATGGGAAAATCTAAAAAAAAGGTTTATTATCAAAGGAATTCAGCTAAAAGATTTCAATTGGATTGTGAGATTGCAAATTATTTAAGAGTATTTTCTAGTTTTCAAAATTTATGGACTGAATTTTTTGACATTATTTGTGCTACTGTGTCTAATGATTCTCTCT
>JBBPFJ010001082.1:0-27290 GCA_037975025.1 Excoecaria agallocha
TTATAAGGCAATAATAATTAATCATGAAATACATTATTTCATTTAGGTCCAATTTACAAAACATTTCTCAAAAGTTCCCGCGGACAATTTTATTTGATCATAATTAATTAAACTCTTTAATTAATTATTATCATATTCTCCTCTCTACCTTTATAATAATATCAAATATTATTATCCTTGTCATTTTACCATTTTACCCTTTTTCTCTATATGTGTGTGACCTATTGGGTTCCTATCCATGTTGGCAGTATAATATGTAATTGTGAGTTTTATTCAAAATTCACATGATTTAAACTCCTTTAAATCATTTTATCAATCTCTATTGATATTTTGATACATCATTATACAAGTCATGATTGGCCTCTAGCTAGGCATCATGACTACCCAAATGTCAGGAAAGTCATGTGGTTTGACTGTACCCTTCCATAGAAACAGTTACCGTGCAATTACTCCTTTCACCACTCTTATCTCAATTAGATTCTGAGTATGGATTTCTGTCAACTCATATAAATCTAATTATGTATGTTCTATTAATTTAACCATTGTTCCTAAAATGCCCTTCATGGATCTCCATCCATCTCGGCATATTACTCTAGCCAGAGATTCACTGAACAAGGTAATTATAGAATCATGTGAGATAACTTCCCTTGTTAAATCTAGGATGGTGAATCCTTTGTCAATCACTTAACTATCTTCAAGAAGGTCATGATATACCCAATCTCCTAACTATGTTCACTCCCAGTTGGAAGTAATCAGTTATAGAGTCAAAGTATACCACTTGCTACTTAAGATAACTTTGGTGATCTCAAGTCTAAGGATACTTGCACAACTGCTATGAAGAGATTCCTCACTGACATAGATTTAATATCCATATGAGGATTCTCTTTGCAGGTCTCCAATGAACTTGTTCCTCTAACAAGCATCCACATGTTAGCTTTGATTATCATCCATAATCACAATTATGAGAACCATTGCTTGAACCATTCAAGAAGCATAACATGTGCTAGTCTGTCCGAATTAACAATGTCCTATCTTGTTAATTCTATGACTAGGGATATTTAGATATTAACATATTTGCATGCAATAGACATCTCACATCATGAACACCTTCATGATTGCCTTTGCACTGTGTTTATAATATCTAGGACTTTATTTATTAATTTAAGATTTACAAACTCATGTATTCAAACACAGCATTAATAAATGAATGATGCCTTTTATTAAGAATATAAATTTCATACATATGAAAAACATCCCTATTACATGGGCTCTAGGGCATACTCTCTAACAATCTCCCACTTGCACTAGAGCCAATCACTCATATGTCTCAGACCCATGCAATTTATATGGTGATCATGCTTTATCTGGGAAAGTGCTTTAGTGAGGGGATCCGCCACATTGTCATCTGTGGGAACCCTTTCTATTTTCACATCATTTCTAGCTACTATTTCCCTTATGAGATGGTAGCGTCTGAGAACATGCTTGGATCGCTGATGAGACCGTGGTTCCTTTGCTTGCGCAATGGCTCCATTGTTGTCACAATATAAAGGAATCGGATCAACAATGCTAGGCACCACTCCTAGTTCGGTTATGAACTTTTTGATTCAAACTGCTTCTTTGGCTACTTCTGAAGCAACAATGTACTCAGCTTCCGTCGTGGAATCAGCAGTTGTTTCTTGTTTGGAACTTTTTCAACTAACTGCTCCTCCTCCCATTATAAACACATAACCAGATTGTGATTTACAATCATCTTTGTCAGATTGGAAGCTGGCATCTGTATACCCGTTTACTTCAAAACTACCCTCTCCATATCCCAAGAATATATCCTTAGTCCTTCTCAAGTACTTAAGAATATTCTTGACAGCTGCCCAATGTTCCTCTCCAAAATTAGATTGAAATCTGCTTGTGACACTCAAAGCAAATGCTACATCTGGACGTGTACATAACATAGCATACATGATAGAACCAATTGCAGATGCATATGGTATTCTATTCATGCTCTCTCTATCCTCCAGTGTCTGTGGACACATAGACTTAGAAAGGTGTTTCCCATGCACCATAGGTATAAACCCTTTCTTAGAGAGATCCATATTGAACCTCTTCAATACTTTATCTATATATGTACTCTGAGAAAGACCTAGCAACCTATTGGATCTATCTCTATAGATCCTTATTCCTAGAATATAGGATGCTTCTCCAAGGTCTTTCATGGAGAATTGCTTGGATAACCATATTTTAACAGATTGGAGAAGAGAAATGTCATTTCCCATGATCAATATGTCATCTACATATAGAACTAGGAAGACAATTGCACTCCCACTGACCCTTTTATACACACAAGGTTCATCTTCATTCTGTGAGAAACCAAACTCTTTTATTGTCTCATTAAATCGTATGTTCTAGCTCCTAGAGGCTTGCTTCAATCCATAAATGGATCTTTGAAGTTTGCATACCTTTTCGCCATTTCCTGATGTGAATCGTTCTGGTTGTGTCATATACACATCCTCGGTAAGATTTCCATTAAGGAAAGCTGTCTTCACATCCATCTGCCAAATCTCATAATCATAATGAGCTGCAATGGCTAAAAGTGTTCTTATAGACTTAAGCATCGCTACAGGAGAAAAAGTTTCGTCATAGTCAATACCTTCTTTTTGACGATAACCTTTTGCTACTAAGCGAGCTTTATAGGTAACTATATTACCTTCCATGTCAGTCTTCTTTTTGAAGACCCATTTGCACCCTATGGGTTTTATCCCTTCAGGTGGTTGAGTTAAAGTTCATACTTTATTCTCATACATGGAGTCCATTTCGGACTGCATAGCCTTAAGCCATAAATCACGTTCTGAACTGTTCAAAACTTCTTGATAGCTTGTAGGCTCACTGTCCTCTACTACAGTTATGCCTCTATCCGAATCAATGTGAAATCCATATCTCACAGGGATAGAACGCATCCTAGTAGATCTTCTAGGATTTTGTGTATAATCAGGTTCAACTGTGATTTCATCATTATGAAATTCAGTTTCGGGTTCAATCGATTGATCATCTTCTATTTGTGGGTCTTGAACTTCACCAAGCTCAATTTTACTCCCACTGTCCTCTCGTAGGAGAAATTCTCTTTCCAAGAAGACAGCATGCCTTGAAACAAACACCTTTTGTTCTAAGGGATGATAGAAACAATATCCAAACGTTTCTTTTGGATATCCCACAAATAAACATTTGTCAGACTTAACATCCAGTTTGTCTGACATTGTCCTCTTCACATAAGTAGGACAACCCCATACTTTCATATGAGAAAGCGTGGGTTTCTTGTTATTCCACATCTCATATGGAGTAACATCAACCGATTTACTAGGAACTCTATTTAACACATAAACAGCAGTTTCTAGTGCATATCCCCAAAAGGACTTAGGCAAGTCCGCTCGGCTCATCATTGATCGAACCATATCTAATAGTGTTTGATTCCTCCTTTCGGATACACCATTGTGTTGTGGTGTATATGGAGGAGTCCATTGAGATAAAATCCCATTATCTCTAAGATAATCCTGAAACTCTTGACTTAAGTATTCTCCACCTCGATCTGATCTAAGTGTTTTAATACTTTTGCCAAGTTGTTTCTCTACTTCATTCCTGAATTCTTTGAACTTTTCAAATGCTTCAGACTTATGTTTCATTAGATAGATGTATCCAAACCTGGAATAATCATCTATGAAAGTAATGAAGTAGGAGTAACCTCCTCTAGCATGTGTAGTCATTGGACCACATACATCTGAATGTACTAAGTCCAAAACCATTTTAGCTCGTTCTCCTTTACCAACAAAGGGAGCTTTTGTCATTTTTCCCAATAAACAAGATTCGCATGTATCAAATGATTCATAATCAAATGATCCCAAATCACCTGACTTGTGCAATTTGGTCATGCGTTTTTCATTTATGTGGCCTAAACGACAATGCCATAAGTATGAGGTATTTAGATTATCATGTTTCATTCTCTTGGTATCCACATTATGTACTTCTTTAATTAAATCAAGAACAAATATACCATTCTCAATGATGGCTTTTGCATAAAATATATTGTTCTTAAAAATGTAACAACATTTGTCCTTTAAAGAAATATCATAATCGTTCATCAAACAACTGAAAGAAATAATACTCTTGGACAAAGCTAGAACATAATAACAATTATTTAATTCCAGTACTAATCCACTAGGAAGAGGCAAATAGTAAGTCCCCACAACTGTTGTAGAGATGTTTTGTCTAGTAGCTGACTGCAAACATATCTCTGCCTTTCCAACTCTTCTAAAGCTTCTAAGCCCCTATAGATCATTACATAAATGTGATCCACATCCGGTATCTAATACCCAAGATTGTTTTGAAGCAATAGAATAAGTATTAATTTCAATCATATGAATACCTGAAGTAGAAGCATCAGCTTGCTTCTTCTCCTTGAGAGAATCTAGATAGGCCTTGCAGTTACGCTTCCAATGACCATCCTTTCCACAATGGAAGCAAGTTCCTTTGGGATTCTCTTTCTTGGCAACCTTCTTCTTAGAGATCCCACCATTCTTTGGCTGCGCCTTGGTTATCTTCTTCTTCTTCTGCTTCTTGCCTTTAGCAGAAGTGACAACCATGACACCTTTTGGATCCTTCTTAAATGATCCATCAGCTGTCTTGAGCATATTGATTAACTCAGGAATGGATACTTGGATCTTGTTCATGTTGAAGTTAAGCACGAAAGGTGCATAACTTGGAGCCAACGAGTACAAGATTAAATCTATGTATAGATCATTATCCATAACATAGCCAAGTCTACTCAAATGCTCAATATACCCATACATCTTCAATGCATGAGTAGCAGCTGAAGTGCCTTCCACCATTTTGCAGCTAAATAGAGCTCGAGCAATCTTATATTGCTCAGTTCTAGCCTGAGAAGAATAAAGCTCCTCTAGATGCAAAACGATGGTTCTAGCATCCATCATTTCATGTTGCTTCTGAAGCTCCGAGGACATAGCACCCAGCATCAGACATGCTGCTGTTTCACTATCCTCCATGTATTTTCGATAAATGCCTTTGATCTCATCAATGGCATCATCTGATGGATGTGGTGGTGGATCTTTATCCAAGACATAGTGGATCTTTTCAGCTCTGAGAACAATTCTCACTTGCCTGATCCAGTCAGAATAGTTATTGCCAACCAGCTTATTATCCAAGATTGATCGTATGTTAATGTTTGATGTGCTCATAATGATGACCTAGATGTGAAAAAGAAAAGATATGAGAGTATGTTCATATATATATATATGCATTAATAAGGTCTTTAATTAATCCATTTACTCCCACTATTTTATTGCGAATTAATAGCCCTCACTATATAATCCGAGAAAACCCGATGGTTTTCTTAGTGGGCCAATATCCAATCCTTGATATGTAATTTGACCTTGACTGTGGTCAACAAGCCAAATTCCATACCCTTGAAAGGTAGGTATCTTTATACCAATTGTGTCTCTACACAACTATTGGATCATTAGGTTATCAACTCTTGATGCATGCATATCATATATGCATTCCCTAATCTTGCCTCTAGAACCATTAGCCTTGACTGTGGTCAACAAACTAATGGGCTAGCTAAGATGACCCATTTAATTAGATTTGAACATATTCGATATAATGTGAGCTTGACTGTGGTCAACAACCCACACTATAAAGAACTCTGGTTCTCCTCAAATTAATGGAAGGCTTATATACCTTAGTATTTGTTTGAGGGTTTTAGTTAATTAAGTCTCATCATACATGGTTGGCATACATTGGTATGCATCCTATATCTATCACATAAATATAAGCATACAAATATGGTATAGTTATGGACTTCACTACATTGATTTCCCCGAGCCAAGAGGGAAATCAAAAGGTCACACCTAGGTAGTATGCATGATTCAAACAAGAAAATAATTACATTATCTTCAAGCTTGTTGGATCTCCATCCGGCCCATCTTGCTCCTTGATATTGGTCTCCATCTCTATTTCTAATTCTAATCTATGTAATCTAATTACATATTACAATTTGAAATGAAATACAAACCAAAAACAAGTGGCGGGGACATCAAAGTCCTCATTGGGCCAAAACATGCATTATGCTCAATCACATTGGGCTTTGCCCATAAATAACCATCATGCCAATCATTCACCCTTATATGCCTCTCTAATGCATAAATAAATGGATTACTAACTTTGTTTCAACCTTTGAAACTATATTTTGAGTTATTTAATGATGTGATCAAATTAGGAAACTTTTTCCATTTTGGAAACTTTCATTTTAGGAAACCTTTTTGCATGAATGTGTTCTTGCCTTAATAATCAATCAAATTGATTATTAATTAATTATAAATTGATTATTTAATTAATTAATCATATTAAATAATTAAAAGAATCAATTTTGGGCTTAAAATAATTGTAGGCCGAAACCCACAGAAGAAAAACCCTAAGTGTGTTCACACACAAACTAGTTTTGTGTCATTTGGACCATTTGGGCCTTTTGGAATGAGCCAAGCCCACTCCAGCCCTTAAAACCCATTAATAAACTTAATTAATGTTTATAATAGTTAATTTAAATCAGCTCCTTGGGCCCACCAAGTCATTCACTAATTTAAACCAAGTCTGTAAACATAATTAAGCCCATTAAGTGGTTTTAATGAATTAAAATTAATCAAATTAATTTAAGGCCCATTTTAATTAATCCAATTAATTAAAAACACTTTAATATATCATATATATCAGATTTAGAAGATCAAAAGTCGTTCTAACCAAGAACACATCAAGAACACACGAAGAACACCAATTTATCGAACTTTTCGATAAAACTAGTTTTCATGCAAAACTTGCTCGATTTTAATTCCGTTCGATCCTAAACACATAAAATATCATCTAAATGATTTTTAAATGGATCCATAAGAAATTAAATTAGAACAGCCCCTACATTACCTAGGGTTTCACGCCAAACCCTAATGAGTTTCACGCCAAACCCTTATGTTAATCATTCAAAAATTTCGTTTTTATTTCCACCATATTTATTTGACCACACATACAACCAGAAATCAATATTTCTCATTCATGAACAATCAAATCTAATATTTTAAAGTTCATGAAATAAATAACTCAAAACAAAACAAAACTTATTCCGCAGAAAAATATAGAATTGTATATCCATGGCAAAACCGTGGCTCTGATACCATGTTGGAATTTAATGGTTACATGCATCACATACATGAGCGGAATTTTAAATTTTTTTTAACCATTAGATCTGATCTTGCCATGAATACACAATATAACTATATGAGAATAAGAAAAATCACCTTTGATTTTTGTTGAACAGTTGATTTTACTTCGCACCGGTTGTCGCAAACCACAGTGTCCAAAATCGAACACCTCCAATGAGTAATCCACACTAGAGAGGGGTAAATTGAACCAACAAATTGGTGTTCAACTAGGGCTGGCCGAAATCCAAGAGGCTAGCAGTGGAAGTGGCGCAAAAAGGGAGAGAGAATTAAGAGAAAAAGACTTTCCTTTTGTTTTAATCACTTAACCCTAATTCTCATTAGTTGGCCTTTTATAGTTAGGTTAAAATTCCAACTCCTTAATGAGATTGGGCTCTTTAAAATTGCTGGAGAATTATTAATTGGACTTCTTGAATTAATTATAATCATTTGGGCTTAATTAAATCCAAATTAAATCTGTTCATAAAAGACCATGCACAAAATCCACAAACTAGGCCCTTTGTGCATCTAATTGGATTTAAATATCCAAATGGATTCCAAATCCAACCAAATTAAATATGTGAGTTCCATAACACTTATGTAACTTATATAAATTAATTTGGTCCAAGAAAAAGCTCTCTAAGCCCTTCTTTATGGAGTTGGCGTGTAGCCCTCTTCTGGAGGGCTTCCTCCAACTTCTTCATTCCTTTGGCCCTTTATAATTTCTCCAATGGTCCTATTAATTATTATATCAGTCCTATAACACTTATAGTAGTCTTATAACACTTATAAGACAATAATAATTAATCATGAAATACATTATTTCATTTAGGTCCAATTTACAGAACATTTCTCAAAAGTTCCGCGGATAATTTTATTTGATCATAATTAATTAAACTCTTTAATTAATTATTATCATATTCTCCTCTCTACCTTTATAATAATATCAAATATTATTATCCTTGTCATTTTACCATTTTACCCTTTTTCTCTATATGTGTGTGACCTATTGGGTTCCTGTCCATGTTGGCAGTATAATATTTAATTGTGAGTTCTATTCAAAACTCACATGATTTAAACTCCTTTAAATCATTTTATCAATCTCTATTGATATTTTGATACATCATTATACAAGTCATGATTGGCCTCTAGCAAGGCATCATGACTACCTAAATGTCAGGAAAGTCATGTGGTTTGACTGTACCCTTCCATAGAAACAGTTACCGTGCAATTACTCCTTTCACCACTCTTATCTCAATTAGATTCTGAGTATGGATTTCTGTCAACTCATATAAATCTAATTATGTATGTTCTATTAATTTAACCATTGTTCCTAAAATGCCCTTCATGGATCTCCATCCATCTCGGCATATTACTCTGGCCAGAGATTCACTGAACAAGGTAATTATAGAATCATGTGAGATAACTTCCCTTGTTAAATCTGGGATGGTGAATCCTTTGTCAATCACTCAACTATCTTCAAGTAGGTCATGATATACCCAATCTCCTAACTATGTTCACTCCCAGTTAGAAGTAATCAGTTATGGAGTCAAAGTATACCACTTGCTACTTAAGATAACTTTGGTGATCTCAAGTCTAAAGATACTTGCACAACTGCTATGAAGAGATTCCTCACTGACATAGATTTAATATCCATATGAGGATTCTCTTTGCAGGTCTCCAATGAACTTGTTCCTCTAACAAGCATCCACATGTTAGCTTTGATTATCATCCATAATCACAATTATGAGAACCATTGCTTGAACCATTCAAGAAGCATAACATGTGCTAGTCTGTCCGAATTAACAATGTCCTATCTTGTTAATTCTATGACTAGGGATATTTAGATATTAACATATTTGCATGCAATAGACATCTCACATCATGAACACCTTCATGATTGCCTTTGCACTGTGTTTATAATATCTAGGACTTCATTTGTTAATTTAAGATTTACAAACTCATGTATTCAAACACAGCATTAATAAATGAATGATGCCTTTTATTAAGAATATAAATTTCATACATATGAAAAACATCCCTATTACATGGGCTCTAGGGCATACTCTCTAACATTTCCTCTTTGGAAACCCGTGGCCAAGTGATGCCTTCTTTCTTCTCACCCACGGCCACGTGATGTCTATCTTCTCCTTGCACACGGCCAATTATGCTTTTATCTCTGAAAATACATGGCCAACCCTCCCTTCTCTGTATGAAATGTTTAACCAGTCATACTTTATATATATACTCTTTCATTCATTCGAGTATATTCTCACCCCAAGATTTAAGCCATGTAATGAGATATTGAACACAATATTTTGTGGTCCATAAGATCCTGACGAGAGTGAGAATTGAGATAATTTGATTAGTAATAAGTTTGAATGATGGTAAATAGTTATTAAATGGAGATGGATATGTTACCTGATTACTAAGGGAGTAATAGATTACGAAAGTTTGTTCTAATACTAAAGTCTATAAAGATATGATTCAGAAAAACATGAATATAACATGAATTATTATAGAAATTAAGAGACATAAAAAACTATTATAATAGGATGAAGATTGATTTAAGCTATAATTCATCCAAAGTCACCTATAAATGAATAAAGCATGATCGCATAATATGAGAGTACATATATATATATATATATATATATATATATATATATATATATATATATATATATATATATATATATATATATATATATATATATATATACCTTGTTATACACATATTAGATTGAAAGGTTTTAAAATAATAATCCTATAAAGATAAGAATTGTAGTCCACTTGAACTCTAGTTAAAAGAAGTTACAGGTAATAATGCTAAAATAATTAGGTTTCTAAAATATGTTTTAGTGCCTCATAGCAAGAAACTAAGAAGAGTGAGAAGAAATACAGTAATCATACGAGTTTACGCTATTTGATACGTCCTTTATAGTATAGTATAAAGTATGTACTAGGCCAAAGCAATTGGTTCTACCTAGATACTATTTTGATAATCCTTTGCAGCGACACGAGAGTATTATGATTTAGCTTTGTAATGAAAATAATATAGTTGCCATGTTATAGGTAACCTAGTAACTTTAAATGTACATACTGATTTATGTATTTTACATACCGGTATAAGGTATGTAATATGCCTAATTTAAAAATAGAAGGAATGTGCTAAGAGTTATTATAAAACTATAGAAGCTTAATTATACTTCAAGTCATAATGGGAATTGATAGTGAACTTTAATGTAAAGGATCATACTCATATGTTATTCATACCCTATGATGTAAAATGAAAGTTACAATTTTGCAAGTAATGTTTTTATGAATAAGATGATATAATTTTATACAACTCCTCTGAGAAAATAATGTTATAAAATAGAAAGTACAAATAAGATGATAATGATATATGTGATAATGTTAAGGTAAATAATCTATTGCCTATGATATAATAAACTATAAAAGTGAGCTAAATAGGGTATAGATGAAGAACTGTTGACCTTAAGCCATATAAGAACATAGTTATTCTATCATATGAATAAGGAATGCTTGAATGCTGCTATATATGATTATGTTTAATGAGATTAATTATGGGAATAGGAAAAACACTCACGGCAAGCAATAACAAGGTATGTCCTTGAGAACTATTCTTGAGTTAAGTATATGTGGAAGAATTGGTTCGAGCATGCTAGGAAAAGTAGCTTGATTTAATATGCGAACAAGTATGAGTAATGAAATCATGTATTGCCATGTTTAAATTGGACATATATGTATGAGTGCATGTGGGTACGCGTAATGCTAACCTTGAATGATGATGTGTTGTTATTGTTGCATAAACATGTAACTATTATGAGATGAACGAAAGAAATTGATGCAAGCATATGATCATATGACAGCATCTATATGTAATGGAGCCTAAAGCTCAGCATTGATGTTTGAAAAGAATGATATGCATTCTTTTATGAAAAGTTGCTTTAAGTCAAATGATGTGCTAAGTAAAGAAGAATATGTTAAATTAAGAGATGTCTTAAAAAGTTAAGCCTGTGGGTCTTAGTTTAGTTGTGGATTAGATAGGCATGCCTAGAGGGATACAGTCGTAACTGCTATATGTTGACCCCATTTGCGTCTTATTCCTTAATGGAACCATCATTTGACCCCGTTTGGGTCCATTGTTTGATATCTTCGGATATCCATAGTTTGATACCTTCAGGTATCCATTGCTCCCGTTATCAACCTTTCGAACTAGTACTTAGGCAGGCTATTAAAGATATAACTGGTTCAAGAAATAAAGTAACGTATGTATCGATCGCCTCACTTATATGTATTGGAATCGTGATAGTGATTTATTCTATTGCTTTATTCTAAATTTCAGTTAGCTATAAACTACTTCTATGAAATGAAATTCCATGTTATGTAGTACTTGATTGTGATGTCTTACATCAATGATGAGAAAGGTCACCATGTGAGTACCAGTGTGAGTTGGTTCCACGGTGAATAATTAGGCCACATAGGCCACAAGCTTACAATATTGAATTAAACATTACATGAACTATGACATACATAATAATATTCATGTAGGGGAAAATTAAAAAATGTTTGCCTGTGGTATGAAGACTTTGTCAGTTAATAATGAGGTGTAATACCTATTCCTTGGAATGGCATGCAAATTCGTGAGTATGAATATGAACATTTATTTATGTATGTGTTTATGTATAATTCTAACATAAATCAAAGTGCAAATCATAATATGATATGAATATGTATGATGTTTAAAGTGTAATGATAACATAGCATTAAGGAAGAAATGTGCCAAAAACCCGAACAAAATGATAAGTTTGTAATATATGTAATGTAAGCATGCCTAGCAATATCTATTGCAACATTATGTAACATGAGCACTTTCTTTTGGATAGGAATAAGTAATAAATGCCCATGTTAAGTAACTGAATTGGTTAATGGTATTGAGTTAAAGGTTATAATAATATAATGATTATATCAGTCTTTTGGAATAAAAGAATTATAAGGTGCATGAATTGTTCTAAGAAATAAAAGAGTATTAAAAATGATTATTAATTCACAAGTTCTGGTATAAGATAAGATTATCTAATTCTTTCGGTTTTAGCAATGATGGCATCAATGGCTAAGGTTGAAAGCTCCTCAGGATGCTCAATATGGCATGATAAATAATTGTAACCTCATATGTTATTTTATGCTATTATGATAATTGTATTTGGTTTGATGAAAAATATTGTAAGAGCTTGTCCATAGATTTTGTTGCCCACTAAGCTTTATAGCTTAGCACGGGTTTGTTTATCTGTGTAGGTCTCAAGATAAGCGCCAGAGGATCGGGCAAGATGCAGTTGCCTTGAGGATTTCAGGATACCTAAAGGCCAATTATGTTATGATTATTTATCGTGAAGCTCTTTTATTTTTATTATTACATGTAATAATGGCATGTCATATTATTATTATTATTATATTATTATTATTATTATTATTACCTAGTCTTTAATAGGTTTATGATGATGATGATGATGATTCATGATTGATGATTATCCATGGTTAAGGAATTAGGGTGTTACATGTCCTCGGAGCTTCAGAAGCAACATGAGATGATGGATGTTAGAACCATCATTTTGCATCTATAGGAGCTTTATTCTTCTCAGTCTATAACTGAGCAATATGAGATTGCTCGAGCTCTATTTAGCTGTAAAATGGTGGAAGGCACTTTTGATGCTACTCACGCATTGAATATTTATGGGTATATTGAGCATTTGAGTAGAGTTGGCTATGTAATGGATAATGATCTATACATAGATTTAATCTTGTACTCGTTGGCTCCAAGTTATACACCTTTTGTGCTTAATTTCAACATGAACAAGATCCAAGTAACCATTCCTGAGTTAATCAACATGCTCAAAACAACTGATGGATCCTTCAAGAAGGATTCAAAAAGTGTCATAGTTGTCACTTCTGCTAAAAGCAAGAAGCAAAAAAAGAATAAGATGACCAAGGTACAGCCAAAGAATGGTGGGATCTCCAAGAAAAAGGCTGCTAAGAAAGAGAATCCCAAAGGAACTTGCTTCTATTATGGAAAAAATGGTCATTGGAAGCGTAACTGCAAGGCCTATCTAGATTCTCTCAAGAAAAAGAAGCAAGTTGATGCTTCTACTTCAAGTATTCATATGATTGAGATTAATACTTATTCTATTGCTTCAAAACAATCTTGGGTATTAGATAAGGGATGTGGATCTCATTTGTGTAATGATCTACAGGGGCTTAAAAGCATTAGAAGAGTTGGAAAGGTAGAAATATGTCTACAATCAGCTACTGGACAAAACATCTCTACAACAGTTATGGGGACTTACCATTTGCCTCTTCCAAGTGGATTAATAATAGAATTAAATAATTGTTATTATATTCCAGCTTTATCCAAAAGTATTATTGCTTTCATTTGTTTATTGAACGATTATGACATTTTCATAAAAAGACAAATATTGTAACATTTTTAAGAACAATATGTTTTATGCTAAAGCTATCATTAAGAATGGTATATTTGTTCTTAGTTTAATTAAAGAAGTGTATAATGTGGATACCAAGAGAATGAAACAAGATAATCTAAATACCTCATATTTATGGTATTGTCGTTTAGGCCATATAAATGAGAAATGCATGACCAAATTACACAAGTTATGTGATTTAGGATCATTTGATTATGAATCATTTGATACATGTGAGTCTTGTTTATTGTGGAAAATGACAAAAGCTCCCTTTATTGGTAAAGGAGAACAAGCTAAAATGGTTTTAGACTTAATACATTCAGATGTATGTGGTCCAATGACTACACATGCCAGAGGATGTTACTCCTACTTCATTACTTTCATAGATGATTACTCCATATTTTGATATATCTATCTAATGAAATATAAATCAGAAGCATTTGAAAAGTTTAAAAAATTTAGAAATGAAGTAGAGAAGTAACTTGGCAAGAGTATTAAAACACTTAGATCAGATCGAGGTGGAGAATACATAAGACAAGAATTTCAAGATTATCTTAGAGATAATGGGATTTTATCTCAATGGACTCCACCATATACACCACAACACAATGGTGTATCTGAGAGGAGAAAACGAACACTATTAGATATGGTTCAGTCCATGATGAGCTGAGCAGATTTGCCTAAGTCCTTTTGGGGATATACACTAGAAACTGCTATTTATGTGTTAAACTGAGTTCCTAGTAAATCGGTTGTTATTACTTTATATGAGATGTGGAATAATAAGAAACCCACACTTTCTCATATGAAAGTATGGGGTTTTCTTGCTTATGTGAAGAGGATAGTGTCAGATAAATTAGATGTTAAGTCTGACAAATGTTTATTTGTGGGATATCTAAAAGAAATTCTTAGATCTTATTTCTAACATCCTTTAAAACAAAAGGTGTTTGTTTCAAGGCATGGTATCTTCTTGGAAAGAGAATTTCTCCTACGAGAGGACAGTGGGAGTAAAATTGAACTTGGTGAAGTTCAAGACCCACAAATAGAAGTAGATCAACCGATTGAACCCGAGACTGAATTTCATAATAATGAGATTACAGTTGAACCAAATTATACACAAAATCCTAAAAGATCTACTAAAATGCGTTCTATCCCTGTGAGATATGGATTTCACATTAATTCAGATAGAGGCATAACTGTAGTAGAGTACAATGAGCCTACAAGCTATCAAGAAGTTTTGAATAGTTCATTACTTGATTTATGGCTTAAGGCTATACAGTCTGAAATGGACTCCATGTATGAGAATAAACTATGGACTTTAACTCAACCACCTGAAGGGATAAAACCCATAGGGTGCAAATGGGTCTTCAAAAAGAAGACTGACATGGAAGGTACTATGGTTACCTATAAAGCTCGTTTAGTAGCAAAAGGCTATCGTCAAAAAGAAGGTATTGACTATGATGAAACCTTTTCTCCTGTAGCAATGCTTAAGTTTATAAGAATACTTGTAGCCATTGCAGCTCATTATGATTATGAGATTTGGCAAATGGATGTGAAGACAACTTTCCTAAATGGAAATCTGACTGAGGATGTGTATATGACACAACCAGAAGGGTTCACATCAGGAAATGACGAAAAGGTATGTAAGATTCAAAGATCCATTTATGGATTGAAGCAAGCCTCTAGGAGGTGGAACATACAATTCAATAAGACAATCAAAGAGTTTGATTTCTCACAAAATTAAGAAGAACCTTGTTTGTATAAAAGGGTCAGTGGGAGTGCAATTGTCTTTATAGTTCTATATGTGAATGACATATTGATCATAGGAAATGACATTTCTCTTCTCTAATTTATTAAAATATAGTTATCCAAGCAATTCTCCATGAAAGACCTTAGAGAAGCATCTTATATTCTGGGAATAAGGATCTATAGAGATAGATCCAATAGGTTGCTAAGTCTTTCTTAGAGTACATATATAGATAAAGTATTGAAGAGGTTCAATATTGATCTCTCTAAGAAAGGGTTTATACCCATGGTGCATGGGAAACACCTTTCTAAATCTAAGTATTCGCAAACACTAGAGGATAGAGACAGCATGAATACAATATCATATGCATCTGTAATTTGTTCTATCATGTATGCTATGTTATGTACGCATCTAGATGTAGCATTTACTTTAAGTGTCACAAACAGATTCCAATCCAATTTTGGAAAGGAACATTCGACAGCTGTCAAGAATATCCTTAAGTACTTGAGAAGGACTAAAGATATATTCTTGGTATATGGAGAGGGTAGTTTGGAAGTAAATGGGTATACAGATGCCAACTTCCAAACTGACAAAGATGATTGTAAACCAGAATTTGGTTTTGTGTTCATAATGGGATGAGGGACAGTTAGTTGGAAGAGTTCCAAACAGGAAACAACTACAGATTCCATGATAGAAGTTGAGTACATTACTGCTTCAGAAGCAGCCAAAGAAGCAGTCTAGATCAAAAAGTTCATATCTGAACTACAAGTGGTGCCTAGCATTGTTGATCTTATTCCTTTATATTGTGACAACAATGGAGCCATCCAAACAAGACATTAAAGATTCTAGGGCCCATTAACAAGTTCATATCTAAGCCTGTAATTTTTTTGTGAGCAGGGCAGATTTCGGGGCCCATTAACAAGTTTAAGCACCACCTCATTTAAGCATCTTATTAAGTTCAAAAAATACTTAAGCATTACTCATCTCTAAGAAGAGAGATAATTGAAGAGTTAATGGAGATTGACAGGTCAATGAAAAAGAGTTGATGAATATATGGACTTAGTTATTAAGGATTTAATGGAAAGCTAGATTAAAACATAATTTCATTTTCGTAGAGTGTATTTGTAAATTAATGGATTGAGACGAACATAATTAATACAAAAGTTAAGTTTGCATAATTAGAAAAAAATAATTAATAGAATACTAGTCCATTAATTATATCAATTCTTATTTATAAAAATAGATAGTGTTAGAAAATTAGTAAAAGGATACATAGGTAAAATGCACGATATAGTTATCCCTTTAATAATTAATGTGAAGAGCAATTTTCTTTTTCTGCATTTTTTGTAGACTCGATTAACGCTTGGAAGCTTAATAAATTAATAAATTGCACACTATAGTTATCCCTTTAATAAATTAATATTTGGAAGCTTGCAAAATTTTTTGGATTTAAAAGACTATATTTTGCAAAGAAGTCCGGTCCAGTTTAAGTCTAAGAAAAGCCAGCTCTTTTTAGGGCAGGATTTGAACTTTGCACATAGATTATGAGTATAACCTAATTCAATTCGATCATATATTTTTATATTTTTTATTAATTATATATTTTAAAATATGTAAAAATATTTGCAAAAGGTAAAATTATATATATATATATATATATATTACAATTTTATATAATATAATGTTGAAACCACTGACTTTCCTGACATTTAGGTAGTCATGATGCCTAGCTAGAAGCTAATCATGACTTGTATAATAGTGTATCATAAATATCAATAGGGATTGATAAAATGATTAAAAGAAGTTTAAATCATGTGAGTTTTGAATAGAATTCACAATTATATATTATACTGCCAATATGGATAGAAACCCAATAGGTCACACACATACAGAGAAAAGAATAAAATCGTAAAATGACAAGGATAATAATATTTGATATTATTATGGGAATAGAGAAGTGAATAATAGAATAATTAGTTAAAGAGTTTAATTAATTATGATCAAGTAAAATTGTTCGCATAAATTTTTAGAAATATTTTGTAAAATGGACCTAATTAAAATAATGTATTATATAATTAATTATTATTAAACTATAAATATTTTAGGGCTGATATAATAATTAATAGATCCATTAGAGAAATTTAAAGAGGCCCGGGGAAATGATTTTGGCACAGAAACCCTATATTGGAAGGGTTTCATGCTACTTGCTGATAGAAGGCCTTGGAGGCCTAATTCTTGGACCAAGATAAATTAAATATATTTTATAAGTATTATGGAGTCTGCATATTTAATTTGGAGGGATTTGGAATTCATTTGGGTGATTAAATCCAAGTGTATGCATGAAGGGCCTAGTTTGTGGGTTTTACGCATAGTCTTTTATGAAAGGATTTAAATTGGATTTAATTGAGTCCAAATAAATTATTAATAATTTCATAAGCCCGTTTAATATTTTTCTAGCAATTTTAAAGATCCCAATCCCATTATGAAGTTGGATTTTTAACCTAACTATAAAAATTCAAGTGATAGGGATTTTAGGGTTAAGTGAACAATTAAGAGACAAATATTTTTCTCTCATTCTCTAACCTTAGCTGCCACTTCCCCCTTGCTAGCATCATGGGATTTTGGTCAGCCTTGTATTCCTCCATTGTTGGTTCATTCAATCCTTTTCAAGTGTGGATTACTCATTGGAGGTGTTCAATTTTGGACACTGTGGTTTGTGACAACTCGGTGAGAAGGAAAATCAACTATTCAACAAAAATCAAAGGTGATTTTTCTTATTCTCATTAATATGTATATTGTAAATTCATGGCAAGATCAAATCTATTGGTTAAAAATTTTTAAATTTCACTTATGTATGAGGTGCATGTAACCGATAATTCTCAACATTATTATTATTATTATTATTATTATTATTATTATTATTATTATTATTATTATTATTATTATTATTATTATTATTATTTCTTCAAGATCTTTACTAGGTTTATGTGGGTATTGATGATTTTGTATGTCTTATGGATTAGGATGTTACAGTTTGTTGTATCAGAGTGCCCTGGTTTAGTCTTTTCTGGGTAATAAGAAGTTAAGAATTTGTTCTTGAAAGTTTAGACAAATTGGCCTAGAGCAAATAGCCATATTCTATGCTATTGTTATTGGGATAAAGATTTTGATAATAGCAATAAACAATTAACCTTTGATTGATTTATATTGGAGCACTAGTAGAATTTTGGTTAAGATATTGTATGGTGATATTAATGGAATTTCCAGTATCGCTCACCTCTTAATATTAGAAGTGCTTAAATGCCTTAATGTTCTATGATTGAAGAATTGCATAAGTCTGATTATAAGTACACCTAGATTTTTTATTAAGGTGTTTGAGGAAAAATTTATATGATTAGAAGAGAACTTGATTTTGGCAGTGATGATGATGTGAGATGTCAAGGTTATTAAGATGCTATGAATTTATATATTTGTCAGAATTTTCCTAATCAGTATGGGCAATTGAACATATTTCATGGTATTGGGATGGGATAAAACATGTACAGTATATGAGAATACACATTGGTATTCATTTGCATACATGAAATCATTGACAAATTGAATAGCATCCCATATCATCTCATAAAATATGAATAGCACCATATCATATTTCTGGCCTAACTGAAAGGGAAAAATGATAGAAAATATAATGAGCATAAGAGTATCTAGAAATCAAAGACAGATACTAATGTTATAGATGGATGAGTCTGTTATGATTATAGAATACTTATGGTTATAGTTTCTTATAGCTAAAGTAGAGTTTGGAAAATTGGTATCAATAAAGATAAATATTATAGGTTTGAATGTTGACAACAAAATTCTTTTAAGGGGGAGAGATTTGTACGGCCCTAATCTTGGCCCTAATCGAATTATGGTAAATTAATGAGGATTATGGTTAAATAAGGCAAAATTAGATTATTTTACATTATTAAGGTTAAGGCACATGAGGGGTATTTTCGTAATTATGCATATGTGTAATGGAGTACAGTTAAATTATATGGAATGATGCAATTGAAGTAAATTAGAAATTTTGTATGAAAATGTAAGGACTATAAGTTATTATGGGTTAAAGTGTATAAGGGTAATTTTGGAAATTCTCTTAGTGAGATATTTACCCTACTCACTTATTTAAAGCTTTCTGGAGAAGGTGGAGATCGGATATAGGGTAGAGATGGGAGATGAATCTCTCTCTCTAGTTACGAATTGAAGAAAGTGAAAGCTTAGGGATTATGAGTTAGCATCTTAAGGTAATGTCTCCCCTCTTATAGATCTTTCTACTCTTTTTTCCTTGATTTGATTTATGGATATGAGGGATTAAGAAATCGTATTATTGCCACTATATGTAAGGAAAATAAAGAAATCATCAGTAAAAGAGTTGGATCAAGAGGGTTGAAGAAGGAGTTGAAGCTTCAATAATAGGTATAGGAATTGTTGTGTGTAGTTTTAGTGTGTTTATTGAAAGTTTTTATTTTAAGTTTTATGGTTTGTAGTTAAGTTTCTTTGTGAATGTTATTTGCTTTTATGTGTTTTGTGTGATTTGTATTTTTAATAGGTAAAAGTGGAGAAAATTAAAGAATGGAAAGAATTAGGTCTTGAAGAAGGTCAATTATCACGAGCATGGGATGTGTTTCGAGCACTATCAAGAAAGGAAGTAGAGGTTGAAGCTCCATGTACTATCTTGAGCACGATAGAGGTCGTGGGTGCGATATAGCTAGCCATTGGGGCATTTATTTTGAAAAGATGCCTTGAGTCCCATGCATTTTCATCGAGGGTTGCATTCTCCTGTTAAGGCACTTGAAGAGACATCAGTCTTTAAATCTTATTTAAGAAGAATTTGGTTGAACATTGAGGAAAGGAGATAGATACTTACATTTTAAAGAAGGATAGTTCTTAATTTCTGATACTTGTAAATTTAAGTACAATTTATTTTATCTTTTGAAGAAAAAGACACAATAAGAAGGTGAATCTCTTAAAAGGATTGGAAATGGTTTAGGGATTTCTTTTCACTCTCTTTTATCTATTTTTCTTCTTTGTAATTAAATGAATGTTATTTTAAGGAACTTGAACAATGTTATTAATGTTTTATTTTCCATTAATGTTAGTAGTCTTCCAAAGTAAAATTCTTTATTAGTACAACTAAATTATCTTTATAAGTTAAAGTTTAGTTGAGAGATATACTTTTTCTTATAGCTAATAGGAATTCATCATTAAAGCATTGCTTGAGAAATCAGTATGTTAAGATAATTGCTATAGATTGAAAATCACTCTTAGAATATGTGATTGTAATAGACTAGTTCATTAACGAGAATTAGTAGATTAAAATTGTAATTGCATGTTTTAGGAAATTTAATTCATATTGAGAGAGTTGATTAAAACATTATTCCAATTTGACTTGCTTAAATGACTATTCTAAAACTAAAAGATGGAATCAAGTTTCATCATCATTAATCCTTCATTAACATCTACGTTGTCTTCTTTGATTATCATTGACTAGTTTTAATTAATAAATTAACTTTAGCTTTATATTTATTAACTTAGTTTCACAATATAAAATTGATAGTTGTAAACAAGATTAAAATCAAATAGTAGTAATGCGTAATAAATAATCTTTAGTCCTCATGTAATATATATCTTAAGTATTATAATTGGTACATTGTATGCTTGCAGTTTAGCATGTCCTTTATGACATAATTTGCCAACTTTTCTCAAAATTATAGATTTTACCCCTAAACTTCTCTTTTCTTCAATTTAACCATTTTTCTTTCCCAATTATTCTTGAAAAACATCAATACTTATAATTAAACCTTAAAACACATAATTTAACTATTTAAACATAAATTCAACTACATTAACACTAAACTAACGCAAATAAAATCATAAAACACAGAAAACATACTTATAATTAACAACTATCAGGAGCATCTAACTTACCCTCTTCTAGTAAAGGCAGAGCCAGAGGGCATGGTTGATCAAATCATCATAGATCCTAGTCCATGAATGTGTTTAAATCAGTTGATCAACCTATGGCTCCAATTGTTCCTTGTTGGGCTTATGCAATGAATGCTCGAGAAAATCAAGATGCTTTAGAAGTTATAGCTACTATTTTCTCTCTGTTTAATTTTGATATTCATACACTCATTAATCTTGATTCTACTCATTCTTATATTTGTATTAGGGGCATGGATAAAAATATGTCAACCGCACATGAAATGAACTATGGTATTTGTGTAACTAACCCATTATGGCAAAGTGTGTATGTTAATAAATTTTATAAAGAATGTCCCATTATAATCCAAGGGAAGGAAGCTTATCTTATTGAGTTTCCATTTCAAGAATTTGATGTCATATTAGGTATGGATTGGTTGACAAAACATGATGCAATTGTTAACTGAGGGATTAAGACGTGTAAATGGTAAAGAAGTAATAGTAAAGAGCATCCAAATAACACCCTTAACCATGTGATATTAGCTATGCAAGCCTGGTAATTCCTCAAAAAATTTAAATTTCAAGACATACTTATAGTAAATGAGTTTCCTGATTTATTTTCTGAAGACTTACCTAGTCTTTCACCTGAAAAGGAAGTGAAGTTGTCTATAGAAGTTTTACTGAGTACAACTCTAATTTCTAAGGCAACATATAGGATGACCCCAATGGAATTAAAGGAGTTAAAGATTCAGTTGTAGGAATTGCTTGACAAATGATTTATTAGGCCTAGTGTATCACCTTGGGGTGTATCAGTTTTGTTTGTAAAGAAGAAAGATGGGTTTATTAAAATGTGTATAGACTATCAATAAATGAATAAGGTGACAATGAAGAACAAGTACCCTTTGCCTAGAATTGAAGATTTATTTGATCAATTGAAAGGTGTAGGAATGTTTTCTAAGATCGATTGCAATTAGGGTACTATCAACTTCAAGTAAAGGATATGGATGTTCACAAAAATACATTTAAAACTCGCTATGGTTATTATGAATTCTTAATAATGCCATTCAGGTTAACAAATGCATTAGCTGCTTTTATGTATCTTAAGAATAGGGTATTTAAAACCAACTTAGACCAATTTCTTATGGTGTTCATATATGACATATTGGTTTACTCTAGAAATGAAGTTGAGCATGCTGAACATTTTAGAATTTTATTACAAACTTTGATAGAGAATCAGTTGTTTGCTAAATTTAGCAAGTGTGAATTTTTGCTTAGGGAAGTTTCTTTCTTTAGGCATATTAGGTTTTTTGAAAGCATTAGAGTGGATCCAATTAAAGTGAAGGCTATTATTAATTGGAGATTACCTCAAAATGTGTCAAAAGTGAGAAGTTTCTTAGGTCTGGTAGTTTTTTACCATCACTTTGTGAAAGCATTCTCAGTTCTTGCTTCACTACTCACTAAGTTGTTGAGAAAGAATGTCAAGTTTGAGTGGACTGATCATTGTCAATAAAGTTTTGATCAGTTAAAAAAAATGTTAACTGAATCTCCATTTCTAACATAGCCAGTCTTGGGTAAAGTGTATGCCATGTATAGTGATGTTTCCAAAGTGATTTTAATTGTATACTGATGCAAGATGGCAAGGTAGTGGCTTATGCATATAGATAATTAAAATCGTATGAGCAAAACAACCCTACATATGATTTAGAGTTGATAGAAGTATTATTTGACTTGAACATATGGTGGCATTATTTGTATAGAGAAAAATGCAGAATTTATACAAATCATAAGAGCCTTAAGTGTTTGCTCACTCGGAAAGAACTCAACTTAAGACAACGCAGATGGTTAGATTTGTTTAAGAATTATGACTTTATTATGGATTATCACTCGAAGTAAAGTGAATGTTGTAGTTGATACTTTAAGTTGAAAGATGATGAAAGCTATGATCTTACAGTAGGGTAGATGGAAATTCGTATCGGATGGTGCACTTATAGCTCAGTTGAAAGCTAGACCTTGTGTTGGGTAATCAGTGATAGATTTTCAAAAAAGCAACAGAAAGTTGCAACAGTTTATACAATCACTGCGTGAAGGAAATCAATTTGAGTATAATAAAAAAAGAGATAAGGTGTGTACTACCAAAATAGGTTATATGTCTCAGATGTTAAAGAATTAAAAGGAACATTGTTATAAAAAGTACATAACACAGTATTCACCATGCATCCTGATTGGAAAAGGATGTATCAAGATTCGAAAAAAATGTATTAGTGGTTTGTATGAAGAAAGATGTAGTAAATTATGTTTCCAAGTGCTTAACTTGTTAACATGTCAAAATAGAGCACCAACTTGCCTTGAGAATGTTGAATCCCATTCCAATTCCATAATGGAAATAGGAAGACATTACTATAGATTTTGTTACAGGGTTGCCTTCCACTCAGAAGAAGCATGATGCGGTATGGGTAATAATTGATAAGCTAACTAAATTGGCTTATTTTATACCAGTTCGAATAGATTAGTCCATTGATAAATTAGTGAATCTCCATATAAAGGAGATAGTTTGGTTGTATGGAATACCGGTGTCTATAATTTTTGATCGAGATCTACGATTTACATTTCGGATTTGGCAAAGCTTAGAGCAAGCCTTAGGAACATAGCTCTGATATAATATAGCCTTTCATCCTCAAATGGATGGACAATTTGAGAGGTTTATCTAAATTTTATAAAACATGTTGAGAGGTTATGTTTTTTATTTCATAGGGAGTGGGGATAAATATTTGGCTTTAATGGAGCTTTATTACAATAGCAATTATCAGATGACTATTGATATTGCACCATATGAGTCTTTGTATGGCTAAAAAATATAGAACTCCAGTTTGTTAGATTGAGTTATTTGAACGTAGGATGATTGGGCCTGACATTGTAAAAGATAGAAAAGAGAAAGTGTAAGTTATTAAGTAGAGATTAAAAGTAGCTAGTGATAAGCAGAAGTCCTATGAAAACTTTAAAAGGAAGGATATTTAATATCAAGTTGGGGATAAAGTATTCTTGAAAGTGTCTCCTCGGAGAAAAGTACTAAGGTTTGGGAAGAAAGGTAAATTAAGCCCAAGGTTTATTGGTCCGTATGAAATTCTTCAAAGAGTTGGATGGGTAGCATATAGATTGGCTCTTCCTATGGAATTAGCCAAAATACATTATGTGTTTCACATATCTATGAGGTTGCAATTGTAATAAGGAAAATAAGTTGTGGGTTACTATATAAAGCAAGAATATGTAGGGTTAATTTTAAAAGGAAAAGTTAACTATTTGATAGAATTGTGAAAGATAGGTAACTTTAGGGATTTAATTTGAAAGGAAGGTTACATAGGTGCAAATTTAAGAAAGAATGTTTGTAAGGAGATTAAATGAATGTTTTCCCATTTCACTTAACTTTAGAAGCTGGATGCAGGAGAGAGAAAATGTATACTAGGGGAAATTAGAGTCATGGTTGGCTAAGGCAAGAGGGAACTAAGATTTTTCCTTCTCTCTCTTCTCTCTCATAAGATTAATTTTCTCTTTCTTAAACTCTAAAGGAAATTCTATTGCATGTGGTTGATGAAAGGGTATTTGAAGTGAGAATGCAAAGGTAACAGGATTCTTTTTAATATTCATCTTCTTGTTTCATCTTCATTTTTATGGTGTAATGAATTTAATGAGAGAAATTTTGGGTTTTAATACAAGAATGCATGGTTATATGTAGAGGAAAAAAGTAGTAAGAAGATCAAGGGCAAAGACGTATTGAAGGACTGAAGATTGATTGTGATTTCAGCAAACATAAGGGACATGGTGTGATTATAAACATGCATGCATGATTTAGGTAGATTTTGATAAAAACCCAAGCTAGTAGTGATAGATAAATTAAGGATTGTTTGCATGTGTTAATATTTGTGAGTTTGACTGAAAATGAAGCTTAATCCATTAATTATATCATAAGAAAGATATTGCAATAAATGTTAATTTTGATAAGAGAAACCGTCTTTAATGTTTACTCTTTAATTAACTAAAATTTTACCTTATTCATAATGTTTCAAAGATTTGAGAGACCCTCTATGAGCAGTAAATTTTGTTTAATTATAGTAGGGCATAATGCTCTATTAAGGAATGAACTTGAAGATAGAATTTAAAATATAGAATGATTACGGTGTTTTTTTATGAAATTCATGTATGATGATGTTGTTCGAAATATAATGTAATTAAAGTAAGCCTTGAGCAATGAATTACGGAGATGTTAGGTGAGTTTTCATGTTGTATGGTGGAAGTTAGAATAAGGAAAATAAGCCCAAGTTTATCGGGCCTGCGGCATTGTCACATTCTTAATAGAGCCAACCATTTCTCATTAATTTTTTTTTATGTTCTTTATTTTGCAAACCTTCTCTGTCATGCCCGCATGTCCTGTTGCGCTCTAGACTCAACCCTGTAAATTTTATTCTTATTTTTTTCTCTCTTTTTACAACATAGTCTTGTGTACCTCAAATACCAACCTTATAGAATATGAATTGATGTAATACAATCAAGAATGATATAGATAATTATGGGTTTAAGATAATTGAAAGAAAAGATAAAGAAGAATAAAGCATTTCACAATGAAGAAATAGCTTATATTGAGATATAAGTTCATTGGATATATGATAATATTATATTATGAAATAGTAAATATGGATAGTTATTAAAGCATGACGTATAGTAATTAAGTGATCTCTTATCTTGGTTGCTACTCACTTGATATAACATGAATATGTATATATGTTATGATGATATAGGTTAACATGCTAAAGTACAAGATCATATGATTTATGTTCCTATTACTGTTATCCATATTGATATATGAGAACGAGTATACATCTTTATAGAGTAGAGATCATTTAACTTCTTATATGACTTTATATAGATGTGTACAAATTGTACAATAAAAGCACAAGCATGGTAAACCAAATGAATATAAATATAGTTATGCCTACAAATAGAGTTCAATTGTTGATAGATATGCATGCCAATAGGGAGTTAGTTGCAGCTGCTAGAGTTTGACACCATTAGGGTCATAAAGTACAAAGATGGTCTCGTTTAGATCATAAATAGCCCTGTTTTGGTCTAGTTGATCGATTTAGAAAATAGTTCAGCCCCATTTGGGTTTAGAGATTTGATATATTTGGATATCTAATTTTATGATACCTAAGGGTATCTAAAGTTCTCGTTATCTACTTTCAGAACTTAGGCAAGCTAATTCAAATTATACTTATAGTTTCAGTATTTGAATCAAAGCATGAATGCTCATAAGTTACTAATGGATTACATGATTGGCTCTAATTACTAAAATTATGTGTCAAGTATAAATGGTTGTAATTTATCAATCAACCATATGAATTATATATGCTAAAATATTTATTTATCCTTGTTGCCTTATTGATTATATACTTTGATATGTTGCTAGAATTAATAATTTATTTTCATTGATATCAATTGTTACAATTAATGTATGTTTAGTGTGTTTGTTAATGACCACTATGAGTGGTCATCCATCATGAATTATCCACACTAAGCTATATAGCTTAGCATGAGTTATTTTATCTATGTAGGTTCTATGGATAAAACTTTTGCTCAGGGATGTTCCCTGCATTAGGAAAGGCCAATGTAAATCTGTAAAGAAGTTGATGCAAGGATTTCTTGGTGAATATTTTGTATAATATTTTATTAAGGGTAATATGTATGTACTGATGTATCTAGAATGATTATGTTGAATTGTATAAGTTCACTTTTGTAAAGAGAAAAAAGAAAATGTATGCCTGTAGGATCTAAAGTACATACAATATG